>JAOQMS010044097.1:0-10800 GCA_027563885.1 Erythroxylum longipes | reverse complement strand
ATATGATAAAATTGTAATATTTCAAATACTTTGTATTGTTCTTAATTTTATACTTGTATGATGATAATTGTCTTTTTCATATTAATTGTAGTTATTATTTACATGTGAAGTATCTAAAAATTATTGTACTGTTATTTCATATTAATTGTGGTTATTATTTATTATTATGATATTTGGAAACATGGTTGATGTAAACTTATAAACTTTACAGTACAACTGTGTAGTATAATAATAGACTATTTTGTAACTTCCAAAAAATTTAGGGATTATTTTATAAATTTAAAAATTACCTGAAATGGTAATCGATATTAATCAATACCAATATAATATTATACTAAAATTCAATTTAGTATCAAATCTGATACAGTATTTGTAATATTGGTGCAGGTGCTAGCATGATAAAGAATTAAAGATTAAACACTAAAGAACAAAGAATAAAGAGTGATATTGGTGCAGGTGCTAGCATGATAAAGAATTAAAGATTAAACACTAAAGAATAAAGAGTGATAAACGAAGACGTGTGCTTAGGAAGAACGAAGAGTAAAGAAGAATTGTCAAATCAAGTTTACCTTTTAAATTTTATCCATACACGTGTACCTTTAATTAATGGGTTATAAATTATCAGATCGAAGATGAATTTTTATTTTAATAAAATCATCAGAAATTAAATTTTAAAATAAATTTTAATATTTTATTTTTCAAAATAATAACAAATATGTTTTTATAGTTTGTGCAGTATAAATGTTTTATTTTATTAATTAAACAAAATTATATTATTTTAATTAATTAAATTGAATCATTAAAAATTATAATTTGGGAAAAAGTTTAATATTTTATTTTTCAAAATAATAACGAGTATGTTTTATTTTTAGCATGTGATAGTATAAATGTTTTATTTCACTAATCAAACAAAATTATATTATTTAGATTAATTAAATTAAATCATTAGAAATTAAGAGTCTTTAAATAACGTTGGAGAATTTGAAACTTTTGATAATTATGAGACACAACTTCATTCAAAAATATAATTTTGATTTTTATTATTATTTTAAGTTTTATATTAGACTCATATTTATTTATTATTTATTAATTATATAATAATACATTGGTATTTTTATTTCAATAAAATAGTATGATTTTACTTATTCTTATAATTTTTACTTCTTATTGATTATATATCAGTTTTATAATGATTTAATACCAGTTGAACCTTTAAACCTTAAATATTTCCTTTAACTAGTTTGATATCCGGCCCAGTTTTTAAAACATTGGTTATGAGAATCCTGCGACAAATGGTGAAGAGTGAAATTTTGATGATGAATTGGAGCAAGATGAGGGTTTGTTCCAAGTTGAATTATAGCAAGATGAGGACTTCGCTGTTATACAAGATAATGATTTTGGTAATGATTTAGTTGATGAAGAGTTCTTTGGAACTGATGATGAAGAATATGTTATTGCTAGAACAAATGAGAGGAGGTGTACGAAAACTTCACAAAGTAGGTTGAATTCGACAATGTTGTCGATGGTGTCAGTGGAAGCAAAAATAGTTTCAATGAAGTTGGTGATCATTCGAATGATATTGGAAGAGTAGAAAAAAGTTCGCATTGTGTAAATAGTGATTATGATGACAGTGATCAGTTCCTAATGATGATGAAGCATCGATACTAAAAAAGAAATATATTAGTTTTAATCCAAAAGCTGAAATGACAGATTTTAAGTTTGAAATTAGAATGAAGTTCAAGGACGAGAAGCAGTTGAGGAAAGCTATAAAGAAATATGCAATTACAAATGACTATAATGTTTCAATGGCGAGATCTGGTGCACGAATGGAAGCAGTTTGTGATGCACATTGTCCTTTTTGGGTGTATGCTAGCCAAATTGGAAATGAGAAAATATTTTTTGTGAAGAAAGTCGAAAACATTCATACCTATAGTAAAGTGCAAAGGAATTGTTGGCCCCAGATCTCGATTCCTATTATATGGCGACAAAGTGCCAAAATTTTAGGACTTTCAAATAAGATATTAACTAAAATAAAATAAAGATAAAAGAATTCATGGTGGGACTTTTTTAAAAATAAAAGTATATATATATATATATATATAAAATTAACATCAAGATAAAAAGAATTTAATTTCTTGGTGGGAGAAAAAAATTAAATAAATAAATAATATGCAAAAATCATAGGCGTGACTTAAAAAAAGTCACGGTTGTGAGAGGGCGGCGTCATAGTCTTAGGTGAATAGTAGCAGATTGTCGCAATCGTGCTTATGCACGATCGCAACATTCATGAAATTTCGGGTTCGTCGCGATCATGCTTGTGCACGATCGCGACAATCTGACTGCACACTTCTACTTCAATTTATTATAACTTTCAATCCAAAAATCCAAAAATTATAATCTTTATGTCGTTTGAAAGGTAAGAGAATGATCTACAACTTTCATGAAGACAATTTTGTCTAATTCTACCTAAATCAATACAGTTTATTCATTAAAGTTTCAAAACACATTTTGATTCCATTTTTCCTCTTTTCTATCTACTGTCAATATATATAACTTCTATGCATTTCAAAAGACCCGATTTCAACAATCAAAACCATACATACAAAACTCCCAACTTAACCAATTTCTTCAAAAAATTTATCCAAGGCCTTCAAACATCTAAAAATTTTATCCCCAACACAATGACAACTTAACAGAGAAGAAATTCTACACATATACAAAAGAAGTTCTTCAACCCTTCTTTCATTCATTTCTCAGCAAAACATAATTTCATCTCTCAAATGTTGCAAGGTTTATAAACAACTTCAATTACATACTCAAAGTCAACACAGTAGCATAATACAAAAATAAAACCATGAATGCTCATGTTTGATATGCCGCTAAAGTGCCAAAAGTTTCTGAACTAACTTAGTTACACAAATAGAAATTCTTGGAGTTAGATGAAGTTTTTGCAAGGTTCAACGTTGATCTCCTATTTCTTCACCTGAGGAGTGAAAAGATGATGGGGTGAGCTGGGAAGCTCAGTGGCTAATACGTTTATAGCCATTAACGACGAACCATACATACACAAACAAACATATACATAAATTTATATCACATTTAAATTTACATTATTCACGGTTCAAGCTCATAGATAACCATATTCTTACATAAATTAAATCAAATAAAATTTTTCAATCATCAAAACATAGCACTCAATCATATGTCGTATTTAGAATTTAAAGCAAAATGCACATATAAAATGTCTTGAGAGAATCCCATAAAACGAAATTGCGAAATCGAAATTTACACGATAAACGAAATGAGTCCATTTTTTGGAGCTCATATGTCACAAGCGGGCAGCCAGGAAAAGGCTATAGGTCAACGTGCACGTGACGAATGAAATGGTATTTCTCTTACCCATATAAGCAAATTTCTGATGTTTACATATTTCATACCATAATCATATTTTCATGCTCTTAGATTTTTTGTTTTTCATCAATACAAAAGCAACAGAATGCGTATAAAGCAAACATGATATAAAGTCACAAAATATTTTTCCCACATTCACAATGAATAAAAGCAAGCATTTAAGAACTTATACATGCAAATAATTCAACTCATCATTATAACAACTATAAGCCTATTACCCACTTATTTACTTGTAATTCTAAGATCAAGTTTGTTCTTCCTCTTGCTCTTTATTTCGAAGTTCTTGGTTCCCTTCAAACAAACATATATTCGTCCAATCAACATACGCGAATAAAAATTCCATAAGCTTTAAATATCCAAAAATGAGCTTAGACTTAATCTATTCTTGGTATATCTAACTGGAAGAAATAAGGTCTAGTTAAGGTTCATAAAAATATAAGAAGAAGAATTTCAGTTCTCTTATTTCTCCCTTTATTTCCAGCATAAAACCTATTTTCTCTACTTCCTTCTTCTATCAAAACAAGAAGAATAAATAAGAGTTACCTAAAAACTCAGCTAAATATTCTTTTTCCTCTTCTTTCTCCTTGCTCTTTTCTTTCCTTCTTCTTCTCTTTCTATGCTTTGGTTTTCTCCTTCTCTTCTTCTAGTTTCTTCTACGAATTTCTCTCTTTTCTTACTTACTATACACGACTCTCTTATCTTCTTTTCTTATTAGTTTAAAACCAACTTTTGTCTTTCCAAGCTTACCCTTCCTTAATAATCTAATACCTTATAACTCCTTAACTTAATTCTAACTCTTTCTTTTAATTCATGCAACTACACAAGATTCATAATATATCTATTAAACTCCAAAAAAATTGCTAATTCATGAATTCTAACTTATATTCATGCTTGATAATTTAATAAAATAAATTCTAAGAAAAATTTGGGGTCCAACATTTCTCCCCCTTAAAGAATTTCGTCCTCAAAATTCTTACCTGAGTCCACAAATAGGTGTGGATACTTCTCATTCATGGCTTCCAAAGATTCCCATGTTGCTTTCTCTCTTGCATGGTTCTTCCATAAAACTTTAACCAGCTTCACAATCTTATTTCTCAAAACATTTTTCTTTGAATGTAAAATCTCTAGTGGTTGCTCTTCATAAGTAAAATCCTCTCTTAAGTGAACCTCTGATGGTTGGACTATATGTGACATATCCAATCTGTACCTTCTTAACATCAATATATAGAGGACATTGTGAATCCTGGATAATTCTGGCGGTAGGGCTAACTTGTAGGCTAGATGCCCAATCTTCTCAATAATCTCATTAGGGCCTATATATCTTGGAGTGAGTTTACCTTTTTACCAAATCTTAAAACTCCTTTCTATAGTGAGGCTCTAAAGAATACCTTATCTCTAACTTCATATTTCATCTCCTTCTTATGTGCATCTGTATAGCTCTTCATCCTGTCTTGTACTGCCTTGAGTCTCTATTTCACTAAATTGATCTTGTCTACTGCATTTTGTACCAACTCAGGTCTTAAAAGTTTCCTCTCACCTTCCTCATCCTAACACATAGGAGTTCTACACCTCATACTATACAAAGCTTCATAAGGTGTCATTTGAAATCTTGAGTGGTAGGAATTATTATATGCAAACTCAATCAAAGGTATATATTCATCCCATGAGCCTTTGAAGTCCAAAACAGAAGTTCTTAACATTGCCTCTAATGTCCTTATTGTCCTCTCTGATTGACCATTCGTCTGTGGATGAAAAGTTGTGTTAAAATGAAACTTAGTTCCCAAAGCCTCTTGCAAACTTTCTCAGAATTTGGATGTTAATGGATCTCGATTTAGGTATGGCAATAGGCTGAATTGGTCCCGGGACGGGCTGATCGGCCTGTCCACTAATTTTTTAAAGAAAAAAATCAAAACGACATCGTTTCGAGAAAAGTGAGAAGGCCACGGGACGGGTCAGGCCAGCCTGTGGCCTAGCCAACGCGAGCCAAAAAAAGGTCGAGCTGGGCGGGCCAGGCTAAAATTGCCATTCCTATATCTATTTGAGACTATAGAACTCAGAATCTCATAAAGTCTGATTATTTCATCTATGTATTTCTTGGATAAGGCATCAAAGAATTTGTCTGTTTAATTGGCAAGAAATGTGTTGACTTGGTTAGCCTATCGACAATCACCCATACTGCGTCATGCTTCCTGTTGCTTCTCGGGTTAGCCTATCGACAATCACCCATACTGTGTTATGCTTCCTGTTGCTTCTCGGAAATCTCATTAAGAAATCCATTGTAATCTTTTCCCACTTTCATTCAGGAATAGACAAGGGCTTAAGCTTACCAGTGGGTGCTTGATGTTCCGCTTTAACTTGTTGACATACCACGCATTTTCCAGCATACTCTGCAACGTCTTTCTTCATTCCTCTCCACAAGAAGTGTTCTTTTAAATCCCTATACATTATGGTACTCCCCAGATGCATTGCATATGGAGCATTATGTGCCTCATCAAGAATTTCATCCTTCAACTCTCACATATCTGGAATACATAATTCGTTGCCTACCATTATCAATCCTTCTCCTCTTATTCCTATTTCAGAAGGCTTACTACTTTTAATTTCTTCTCTGATCTTGCTCAAGTATTCATTTTGTTCATGAAATTCCTTAATCTTCTTATTCAATACTGGCCTTACTCTAAAATTAGCTAACATGCTACCAGATTCGACTTGCCTCAATGTCACCTTCAGTTTGCTAATTCCTTCAACAAAGGAAGATATATCATCTTCACATGTGACATAGTAGATTTCCTACTCAGTGCCCGCTAATACATTAGCTTTCCCTGGGTGGTAGTTTATCATCAAGTCATAGTCCCTCAATAATTTCAACCACCTTCTTTGCCTCAAATTTAACTCTTTTTAGCTCATCAAATATTTAAGACTCTCGTGGTCTATAAATACCTTGGTGGTGACTCCATATAAGTAATGTCTCCATATTTTCAACGCAAATATTATAGCAGCCAATTCCAAGTTAAGCGTGGGATAATTCATCTCATAGGGTTTTAATTGCCTAGAAGCATAGGCAAACACTTTATCTCCTTGCATCAACACGCACCCTAATCCTTTCCTCGAGGCATCGCTATATACTGTATATCCATCATTACCAGAAGGCAAAGTAAGAATTGGTGCAGTTGTAAGCTTCTTCTTCAATTCCTCAAAGCTCCTCTGACATTCTTCTGTCCATACAAATTTCTGACTCTTCCTTGTCAATTTGGTAAGTGGAGCTACAATCATAGAAAAGCTTTCTATAAATCGTCTATAATAACTGGCTAATCCTAAGAAACTCCTCACTTCTGCTATATTCTTGGGTGCTTCCCATTTAACTACAGTTTCTATTTTCTGTGGATCCACATGTACTCTTTTTTTCGAAATGATGTGTCCAAGAAACACAACTCCCTTTATCCAAAACTCACATTTACCAAGTTTGGCATACAACTCTTTCTCCTTTAATGTCTTCAAGGCAATCCTTAAATGCTTTTCATGCTCCTTATCACTTTTGGAATAAACCAATATATCATCAATAAAGACTATGATAAATTGGTCTACTAAAGGCTTGAAGACTCTATTCATTAGGTCCATGAAGGTTGTAGGGGCATTAGTTAATCCAAAGGGCATAACTAAGAACTTAAAATGCCCATATCGTGTTTTGAAAGAAGTCTTTGACACATCGAACTCTTTTATTCGCAATTGATGATGACCCGATCTCAAGTCTATCTTGGAGAATACTTTTGCTCCTTGTAATTGATCAAACAAATCATCTATGCGTGGGAGAGGATATCGATTCTTGATAATGATTTGAGCTTCCTGTAATCCACACACATCCTCAAAGATCCATCTTTCTTTTTCACAAAAAGAATTGAAGCTCCCTAAGGCGAAGAGCTAGGCCTAATAAAACCTTTCTCCAATAGCTCTTCTAACTGCTCTTTAAGCTTCTTTAATTCTACTGGAGCCATTCTATATGGTGGAATAGATATCGGTTCCATGCCTAAAAGAAGTTCTATGGTGAACTCGATCTCTCTAGGTGGTGGTAGTCCTGGTAATTTCTCTGGGAAGACATCTGAAAATTCCCTGATCACAGGAATGTTTTCTAATTTTTCTTCATCTAACTTCGTGTCTACCACATATGCCAAGAATGCTTCACATCCTTTCCTCATCTTCTTCTCTATTGTTAGAGCTTAAATAAGTTTAGACAGGCTTGTTTTCTTGGTTCCCATAAACACCACCTTTTTCAGCTTTGTCTAGCGCAAACTATACTGTCTTCTATTTACAATTCAAATTGGCACTATATTTTTCTAAAGTGTCCATGCCCAAAATCACATCCAATTCTTTCATCTCCAATGGCATTAAATCTACTACTAATTTCACCTCACCAATACATATTTCATACTCTCGATAAACATAATTAATAATGACATACTGGCTAATCGAGGTACTAATCATCAAAGGACTATCTAATAAGCTCAATTTTGTATCATGCAGAATCATGTTTGACGAAATAAATGAGTGGGTATACCTCGGATTAATTAAAACAATAATATTATCATTAAACAATTTAACCATACCAGTCACTACTTTTGGGGCTGCTTCTACTTCCTCCTTCGTCATTGCAAATACTCTAGCTAGTGCTTGCCCTTTCGGTGGTCCTGAAGGATTTACCTTCTTGGCTCTACTAGCACTGCCCACTTCAGTTGCAGACTCAACTCCCACAATCTTAATCCTTCTTAAAGCTTGCATCTGAGTTCCCTCTTATCTTGCATATTGTGGACACTCCCTAGCCATATGCCCTTTCTCTCCATAATTAAAGCAAGCTTTAGTTAGTCGGTAACACTCTCCTTTGTGGAATTTGCCACAATGATCAAATTTTGGAAAGGATGGCTTATTCCCCTCTCCTCTTCTGTTGCCTCCTATAGTCGAGACTTGAAGAGAAATAGATCTCGTCGGTTTGGGCCTGCTTGCACCACTGCCCCAAACATCAAACTGTGTGGGGAAAGTCCTGGCACTCCTTTTTGGCATAGAAGCACTGCTATTACCCCCTCTTCTGAGCTGTTCTCTTCCCTTCCTCTTTGCACTCTTTATATTTTCCACATTTTCAACCCTTAAAGCAACCTCTACCAGTTATTGGAAGTCGCAAAAATTTTACACCACCACTTTGTCTCTTATAGCCAAATGCAATCCCGCTTCAAACCTTCGACACTTAGTTGCTTCGCTCATCATTAACTCAGTTGCATATCTAGATAATTGTGTAAATCTGCACTCATACTCAGCCACTGTCATCTCCCTCTGAGTGAGACTCAAAAACTCCCTCTGCTTTTGCTGGATATACACCTCAGACAGATATTTCTTCTTATAAGCAGCTTGGAAGTCTTTCCAGGTTAACATTGGCAGCTTTAATTGGCTCCCTGGTACGCTTTCCCACCAATGCAGAGCATCTCCCTGTAGTAAGCTCGCAGCAACACAATCTTTTCCTCATCTTCACAATCCATCTGTTCCAATATACTTTCAGTCTTCCTCAACCAAGTCTCAGCTTCCTCTGGATCGATTGTTCTATAGAAATCTACTACGTCATACTTCCTAAACTTATCAAATTGTTTCCCTTTCTTGGCTAGGGCTGGGGAAGAAGTTGATGGCATCTGACCCATAGCCTGAAAAAAAGCCTAAGCAAAGGCTTGGAACATTCTAGGATCGAAAGGATTAGGCATTTGCTCTGAAGGAAGAGAAGACTCCTGTGTTTGTGATTGAAAAGGCTCGCTATCTGGTCCTACGATCGCCTCAGTAATTGTTGGGGCTCTAGACTCATTAATAGCCTCATCTCTTGGTAGAGAGTCATGTGCAGCAGATCTTTGCATAACTCCTCGTGTTCTTCAACGAGGTGACATTTTACTCCTTCAATAAAATATTATCATTTAGCTTACTTTTCATTTTAAATCTTATTTCCTACATGTATGCATGATATGCATGTCACTTAATGCAATCAATAAACTCAACAATACAAACAAGTAATTTAGCAATACAAACACTTTATCACACATCATATATTTTATGGTGTAACATATTCTAAGCCTAGGAATCCTTAAAAACCGTGGGCTTTGATACCAAAAATGTTGATCCTGGGTCTCGATTCCTATAGCGGGACAACAAAGCGCCAAAATTTGGGGACTTTCAAAATAAGATATATAACTAAAATAAAATAAAGATAAAAGAATTCATGGTGGGACTTTTTTTAGAATAAATATATATATATATATATATATAATTAACATCAAGGTAAAAAGAATTAAATTTCTTGGTGAGAGTAAAAAAAAAATTAAACAAACAATTAAATAAATACAAAATACAAAAGTCACAGGCGTGACTTTAAAAAGTCACAGCCGTGAGAGGGCGGCGTCGCAGTCGTACTTGTGCACAACCGCGACTTTGGGTGAATAGTAATGCATTGTCGCGATCGTGATTATGCACGATCATGACATTCATGAAATTTCGGGTTCGTCATGATCGTAACAATCCGACTTCACACTCCTACTTCAATTTATCATAACTTTCAATCCAGAAGTCCAAAACTTATAAGCTTTATGTCGTTGGAAAGCTAAGAGAATGATCTACAACTTTCTTGAAGACAATTTTGTCTATTTTTGCCTAGATCAATACAGCTTATTTATTGAAGTTTCAAAACACATTTTTATTTCATTTTTCCTCTTTTCTTTCTACTGTCAATATATATAACTTCTATTCATTTCAAAAGACTTGATTCCAACAATCAAAATCATATATACAAAACTCCCAACTTAACCAATTTCTTTAGAAAATTTATCCAAGGCCTTCAAACATCTAAAAATTTTATTCCCAACATAATGACAACTTAACAGAGAAGAAATTCTGCACATATACAAAAGAAGTTCTTCAACCCTTCTTTCATTCATTTCTCAGCAAAACAGAATTTCATCTCTCGATGTTGCAAGGTTTATTAATAACTTCAATTACATACTCAGAGTCAGTACAGTAGCATAATACAATGTCCTCCATTGTCTCAACTTTCTAATGACACTAAAATCATTCAATTCGGTTCAGTGATTCGAAAGATATACTTCAAATATTTTTGGACTGCTCTTGTCCATAACAGTATACTATGAACAACTTCCATCTGAAATTTTAACATCTTAGACACTGAATTAGATTCCCATTTCTTCATACCATTTGTATCTACATGTATATAGTGTACCAAAAATCAGAAATCATCTCATTTAGAGCTCTACCAATCCAGAAATCATCAAAATATTGAAGTATGTTCAGTGGAATAACACTAGTTCATATTATTTAATAGTACACACACTGTACCCGCCCCACGTTTTTCAC
>JAOQMS010044096.1:0-35937 GCA_027563885.1 Erythroxylum longipes | reverse complement strand
GAGGTGAAAATGATGAGGAAATTGAAGTAAGAATGATAGGATATGTATGAGAGGTGTTAGATATGGTTGAAGGATTAAAAATCTGGAATTTGACCCGTTACTGTCCGTTAGACGGACTTGATGTCCGTTGGGCGGACCTTCTCGAGTGTTCCAGTGTTTCTACTCAGTTCCTGTCCCTTTGGAGGGACATTATATCCGTTAAGCGGACCTTCTCAGGTTTGTTTCACTTCATGTCCCTTTGGAGGGACATTATGTCCGTTAAGCGGACCTTCCCGAGTTTGTTTCAGTTATTGTTAGACGGACCTTCTCGGGACAGTTTTAAAATGTAAAAATTTTGACCCTTTAAATGGAAAAATCTCTCTTCTAGGTCTTCACAGAAGTTGTAGAAATCAAAGTTCTCTTCGAAACCGTACTTGAATGGTCTAAATCTGACGTCTTTATCAAAAGTTATGCTAATTGTTTCATAATGAACTGGAGATATGGAGCTTCAATTGTTCTAAAGAAGTCAATTTGTGATTCCGCTACTGGAATTGGTTTTGGGCTAGAGAGATCCTATGGAAACAACCTTATAGGATGATACGTTTATGTCTTTGATATTTGCGATCTTCGGACTCCGAAAATGGTGTCCGACATGTTAATTGAAAGCCTAAACTTTCCTTCTTAAAAGTTAATGATCGTGTAAGCTTTGGAGAAGCTAGGTTTATGTAATTTGAAGAAACCTTTGGAGCTTAAACAAGTAAGTTAAATATATGGATCTTTATGACTTTGTTAAATGAAACATATATAATGATAGTTAGAGGTGGAATGACCATGAAAATGGTGTTGAAGTGGGTAGAGGTGGAATGGTCATGAAAATGGTATTGAAGTGGGTTGTAACATGGATGAGGAAATGAATAGATTTATATTCTATTTTTGGTATAAATGATAATAATAAGTTATGAGTTATGTTATAGATGTTTTTGAGAAGGGTTTTGAGCTAAACAAGTATGTACAGTGATGGTTTGAAATGGATTGATTTAGTGAAAATGGTATATGATGAGTAAAGAAATTTTGATGAAGGAATGATACACTCATGTCTTGTTTTGTGTATATGATGAACAATGATTTGTGATTTATTTCGTAGATGATTTTGAGATGAAAATGAGGTAAAAATGATGAGCTATGCATATAGTGTGTTTGATATAGGATAAAAACCTGGAAAAATTTTGGGAGGCTTGTATGATGGTATAAAGTGAATGGTAATGAATCAATTGAGTAGAGTTTTATGAGATTTAATGTAACCATATGGTAGTTTGATTAGCATAAAATGAGGTTGCATAAATGGACCTGAATTATGGAAAACTTGAAGTGTTAACTATGTTTGTAAATATGTGAATTCGTGGAGAAATGAAAGAAGAAAAGAAGGGCACGATCGTGGCCTTCAGTGCACATTCGTGGCCTAGTTATTTGGATTCTGTCACAATTATGGCATAGTCCCCACGATTGTGACCTATTGGATAAGCTTCTGCCATGGTCATGGGAAGGTCCACCATGATCGTGGGCTAGCATAAAAAGTTAAATGTTGTCTTTTAAGTGATGATTGAAACAACTAATGATAAGGTACTTCCTATGGTGTATTTAGAATTGAATGAGGCTTGAAATGAACTTAGTTTGATGCCTGACTAGTTGATAAAGTGTTTGATATGTTTAGATTATTAATTGATGTTAGTTTAAGAATGGATTGATGAGATTAATGTAACTAAATCTGTAAATTTGTAGTCATTTATGGAATAAAGGTGTTCTTAGAAATGCTAATGTGATTCAAAGGAGATAAATAATGTGAATTAAGTAAGATCAAATGAGAATTTAGATATTATGTGAGCTTATGATGCTAAAATAATGTTGGTGAATGATTGATTGATGAAATTAGAATAATCAAGTGTTCTTGAGGTGTAAACCTAAGTGTAAATAAGACATATACAAGTGATAATGTTTAAATGATCACTACTTATGATTTAGGAACACAAACCTGGGAATGTCATTAAGCATGCATTGTACATAACACACATATATATTTATGTGTACGATTGAATAGTTATGTGATTGAGCAATTTAGTAATGTGTACAATATGTGTATTGTTTGATTTAGACATGCAAATAGAGCGACAACATCCAAAAATTGCTAGGACATCAAAGCAATAGCTATCTGGAGCGTACTGTGAGTAACTTTGATGTTTCTCACTAGAATTGATAGTATTTACTAAAATTTTGATTATTTAATTGATATTTATATGAATGTGATAATTCCAGACATTGATAGTTTGACGAGTTGATAATTTAGATCGAATTAGAAGTGCTTCATTGAATGTGAATCTGAAAGAAATAAGTGTACTCAACCAAGTTATTGAATGCTGGACTTAGGTCTGATGAAAATGTGAAAATGAATCTGTATACTAAATGAAAGTGATTGACTGCATATAATGTCAATTGATGCATCTCATTACATTGAAATGTATGATTAGATAAAGGAACTTGTGACTGGAGTAGCCAGTGAAAAAGAGCTTAAAGCTCAGAAAATGTGAATAAAGAGCCACAGGCTCACTGGTAAAATGAGCCTGATATCCCCAGCAGATACAGGATAGTTATCAATGAGCCTGTTATCTACAACAGATACATGACAGTTAAAAAAGCACTCGGTCATAACAAAGTAACAATGAAAGTGAGTCACATGTACATTGCATATACAAATTGATATGTATGATCCAAAAGTTTGAAATGAACTATTCTGAAACAAAATGTGATGTGATATTCAACATATGTTATGTGATTTGATTGTAAATCGAATTGTGAATTAACAACGTGATGGTTAATTCACTGAGTTTGCAAAACTCATCAAAATTGCAACTTTGACTTTCAGGTACGAGAGAGGAGACAACTTCTAAGGCGTTATAAAAAAAGTCTAGTACTACGTTTTTGGACTCAAGAAATGGATCACAGGTCAGTCAATTAAGACAATGAAGTTTAGACCAAATGTTTCTGTTTAGTTTCTCATTCCTTGTAGAATATTTTGTAAAAGAGCACTATGCTCTTAGGTAATGGTGATACTATATATATATGAATTTTGGAGTGAAATGCTATAGCGTAACCATGTTTTACTAATGGAATGAAGAATTGATATTTGAGTATTCATATTCTATTTATGATACCATATTAAGTGTATGTGACAGCTCTAACATGCTACTTCCACTGGGCATATGCTCGAATGTCCTCGGAATGTACGGGCACGTGTTGGGTGTAAGTGGAGTGTTACAATTTTTGTTATCAGAGCATGGTTTGGCATCCATAGGGACATATATAAGCATATATACATGATATATAGTGAGAGATTCAGATAGTAATCAAGATTATTGTTTATTATAGCTCATCAACTTTATGTGATCAAGTTAGAGAATCAGCTAACCTAAAGTCTATAGGAGCTAAGAGAGAGTCTCTTGTACCTTAACCTGATCAAATGCCTTCAAAAATCCCGGAGAGGAGAGAAAAGAGATACCATAAACTCAGAAAATAGGGGATTGTGGACTTCTACTGAAGTACAGACACTGCTGAGGCTAAAGGATGGTTAGAGAGAGCCGAAACGATCCTTGATTAGATGGGCTGCGAGTTGGACGAAAATTTTGTCTACGCGGTCTCACTACTGCAAGGTCCAGCTTACCAGTGGTGGAAGACTATTCTAGGCAATACCACCCAACCTTGTGGTTTAAATTAGGAATACTTTCTGAAGGTCTTCGAGGAGAACTACATGTCGAAGATCTACTTGGATAAGAAAATGAATGAGTTCCCAAATCTAAATCAAGGCATTCTCACAATGGCTGAGTATGAGATAAGATTTAATGAGTTGATGGGGTATGCGACTGCGTTGATTCCTAATGAGGAGGACAAATGTAGATGGTTTGAAGATGGGATGAATATGAAGATAAAGACGAGGCTAGCTATTACAAATATGAGCAGATTTTCTAAGCTAAGAGCTGCCTCAATCTGAATAGAATAATTGTTAAAATATGGGCAAGAGAATATAGACAAGAGTTTAGAATGAAGAGACAGGTTGAGTCCTAAGTTGACTATGGAAGAAGGTTCAGTAAATGTCAAAATAGATCTTTTCGACCACCGATTAGATCGATACGGTCAGGGTTTAGACAAAGAGGCAATTTTGTACAAGCTAGTAGTCATAGACGTACAGTATGTAGGCAGATGCCTAATTATAAACATTGTGGGAAGAAACATAGTAGGGAATGTTGGAAGTTATTGGGAGCATGCCTCCGATGTGGCTCCTTTGAACATCAAATCAGAGACTGTCTCGTAGTTTACAGAGCACAGTATGGAATGAGAGGAGGATTAGTAACTGAGGCAACTTTCCAATAGAGCCGAGCTAGTGGATCTGGGCAGAAAGGTAGAGGCACAGGCAGAGGTAGAATGATTTCAACCGGTCCTATTGTCAGGACTGAGGTGCAGAGTAATCAACTACAGTCTCAGGCTAGGATTTACACTATCACTAGATAGGAGGCTCAGAAGCACCCAGATGTTGTAGCAGGTGTATTAAATGTCTTTAATTTTAAAGCATTTGAATATGTAGATCCTAAGATCTACATATTCTTTTATTCCACCGCATCTAGCATCTAAACTGCATTGTAGTAGAGAGATGTTGAATTATGGATTAGAGGTGAGTACACTGATAAGTGGTACTACGTTGATAGGATAAGTGTGCAAGGGGTGTATGATTAAAGTTGATCAGGCAGAGCTAGAAGCAGATCTGATTGTATTGTAGTTAAATGAGATAAACCTTATCTTAGGTTTGGATTGACTTACTGTTCATAAGGTTGTCATGAACTGCTACACTAAGGAGGTTAAAAAAAAACCTCCTAATCAGTCGAGAGTAATCTTTCGAGGTGATAGTCAAACAATGCCAGCCAGATTGATATCACAATGAGTGCTTTGAGATTGATTTAAGGTGGATGTGAAGCTTATCTGTCCTATAAAGTTGATATCCATACTGAGCAGGCAACAAAGAATATTCCTATTGTTAGGGATTTTCTGGATGTGTTTCCCACAAAATTATCTGGTTTACTCCCAGATAGGGAGACAAGATTCACTATCAATCTAGTGCTAGGTACTACTCCTATATCTATTCTTCCACATAGGATAACACCTGTGGAACTAAAGGAACTTAAGGCTCAGTTACAGGAGTTAATAGATAAGGGTTTCATCAAACCCAGTGTATCACCTTGGGGAGCTCTAGTCTTATTTGTGAAGAAAAAAGATGGAACTCTGAGATTGTGTATCGATTATAGGCAATTGAATTGGATGACAGTGAAAAACAAGTATCCGTTGCCTAGGATTGATGACTTACTTGATCAGTTGTAGGGATCTCAGGTATTCACTAAGTTAGATTTGAGATCAGGGTACTATCAATTGAATATAGCAAAGGTTGATGTATCAAAAAGTGCATTTAGAATAAGATATGGGCACTTTTGAGTTTATGGTGGTGCCTTTTGGGTTAACAAATGCCCCAACAACTTTTATAGCTTTGATGAATAAGGTATCCCAACCCTACTTAGATCGTTTTGTGATTGTGTTCATTGATGATATTTTGGTGTATTCGAAAAGCAGAGAGGAACATGCTGAACACTTGAGGTTAGCCCTACAGATAATGAGGGAAACGTTATTGTATGCCAAGTTCAGTAAGTGCCAATTTTAACTTGATCAAGTAGTATTCTTGGGTCATATAGTGTTTGGAAAAGGCATACAGGTAGACCCAAACAAAGTAGAAGGAGTAATGAAGTGAGAAGCTCCGAGAAATATATCTGAGATTTGAAGTTTTCTTGGATTAGCAGGATACTACCGGAGGTCTATCGAGGGCCTTTTACTGAACTTAGCCCCTTTGAAAAAACTTCTGAGGAAGAATGTACCCTTCAGATGGACTGATGAATGTCAGAGGAGCTTCGAGGAATTAAAGCATCAGTTAACTACAACACCGATGTTAACTATTCCATCTGGATTTGGAGGTTATAGGGTATATAGTGATGCTTCACACTAGGGATTAGGACGTGTACTAATGCAGCATGACAGAGTAATTGCATATGCATCGAGACAATTGAGGTCTCATGAATTTAATTACCCAGTACATGATTTAGAAATTATTTCAGTAGTGTTCACTCTGAAAATTTGGAGACATTATCTATATGGAGAGACATTCAAGATATTCACTTATCATAAAAGTTTGAGGTATCTATTGAGTTAGAAAGAGTTGAATATGAGATAACTGAGATGGATAGAATTGCTAAAGGGTTACGATTGCATAATTAAGTATCATCTTGGTAAAGCTAATCTGGTAGTTGATGCATTAAGCAAAAAATCAGATAGCATTGTATCACGAATGCAAACATCGAGGTTACCTAACTTAGTGCAATTGAGAGCATTGAATGTTAAGTTGAAATTTGGGCAGAATGTGGCATTGTTGGCGACACTGAACCTTAGGCTGATGTTACACGAATGGATAAGAAAAGCCCAAAGTAAGGATCCAAAATTGGTAAAGCTTATTGAGAAGTTGAAAGTGAATCCGAGTTTTGAATTTGAATTGAGAGATGAGACACTGTGGTTGAAGCGGAGATTGTGTGTACCCAATGTGGATAATTTGAGAAAAGAGATTCTAGAGGAAGCACATATAGCAGCCTTTGCTATTCATCCTGGTACTACCAAGAAGTATAATACACTGAAACAACATTTTTAGTGGTCAGGGATGAAGAAGCAAGTGGCTGAATATGTGGCTAAGTGTTTGACTTGCCAATAGATTAAGGTATAACATTAGGCTCCGATTGGAAAGTTACAGTCACTACCTATACCAGAGTGGAAATGGAAGCGAATTACCATAGATTTCATTATGGGATTACCAATGAATCTGAGGTAACATACTGTGATGTGGGTTATTGTGGACCGATTGACAAAGTCGACTCATTTCTTACCAATGACAGAAAATAACTCAGTAGATCAGTTAGCCTGGAAGTATGTGAATGAAGTAGTGAGATTACAAGGGGTCCCGGTGTCAATTGTATCAAATCAAGAGCCCAAATTTATCTTGAGATTTTGGAGAAGTTTACAGACATCTTTGGGTACGAAGCTGAATTTCAGTACAACATTTCATCCTCAGAGAGAGGGACAGAGTGAGAGGATGATTAAAACTATTGAGGATATGCTAAGAGCTTGTGTATTGGAGTTTCAAGGAGCATGGGATCAATATGTGGCTTTGATTGAATTTTCTTATAATAACCATTATCACAGTAGTATCGGTATGGCTCCACATGAGGTGTTATATAGTAGAAAGTGTCGTTTGTCTTTGTATTGGGATGAAAAGGGTCTAAGAATTGTTGAAGGCCCAAAACTAATTCAAGATACTGTTGATAAAGTGAAATTGATCCGTATTAGAATTAAAGTAACACAAGACTGACAAAAGAGTTATGTGGATCAGTACTGGAGAGAAATGGAGTATCAAATGAGAGATAAAGTGTTTCTGAGGGTATCACCTTGGTGAAGATTTCCAAGGTTCGGTAAAAAGGTTAAGCTAAGCCCTAGATACATTAGTCCATATGAGATTATAGAGAAAATTGGACCATTGGCTTACAAGTTAGCACTACCTATTGAATGTCTTAGATTCACAATGTGTTTCATGTGAGTATGTCCCGAAATATCAGCCTGATCTGACACATGTGATACCAACTGAGGAGATCGAAGTTACAAGTAATTTGAGTTATATTGAGTAACTAGTTAAGATAGGGGGATATCAGACGAAACAATTAAGAAACTGAGTGATTCTATCGGTGAAAGTCCTTTAGAGGAATCATTCAAGTGAAAAAGCTATATGGGAAATAGAGGAGAATATGAGGAACTATCAGGTAAGAATTTCGAGGATGAAATTTCTTAAGGGGGAGAGTTGTAATATCCTATTTTCCCATAATAAGGGTTAGGACCCTAGATAACCGTACATAAGAAATAACACAGAGAATAAGTGAAATGCATTGCATTCATATGCATATCATTAGCGTACACATATGTGAATTATGATTTTTGTACACATTACAAAGACTATTTTTATGCACTCAATTGACATTTTCTGGGGCATAAATGATTTAAAATGATTGGAAGGTGAATTGTGAATTATTATGTTGTGAATTTCAATTTGGTGAATGATAATTATTAATTCGAAAATTTTTGGTGAAAATTGAGAGATTTATGAAATTATGGAGATTTTTGGACTAAAAAAATGCCAAGTGGTAAGACAAATTAATTCGTGACAGTAGAAATAAACTAACTGGGTGATAATTAGTTTAGAAATTGGGTGAAAAATGGACTAATTATTAAGAATCATATGGTAGCTTTAGTAAATATCCAATTTAGCATTAATATTTATGTGGTAAGTGTCATGACACCCACCACGTTATTAACCCATTCAGTTTACTTAATTAAAAGACCACCTCTTCATTTCTCATTCACTTTAGCTACATGCTCTTATTTTCTTCCTCATCTTCTTCATTTTCTTCACTCATGACCATCTCACTCTCACCCTTACCACGTTGATTTTTGTCAAACTCCTACACTTTCCACTCCAAGATATTGTGTTCTTCATCTTGTTACTTAAAAGCCTAAACTTTCCTTCTTGAAATTTGATGATCGTGTAAGCTTTAGAGAAGCTAGGTTTACGTTATTTGAAGAAAAATTTGGAACTTAAACAAGTATGTTAAATATATGGATCTTTATGGCTTTGTTAAATGAAACATATATAATAATAGTTAGAGGTGGAATGATCATGAAAATGGTGTTGAAGTGTGCTGTAACATGGATGAGGAAATGAATAGGTTTATATTCTATTTTTGGTATAAATGATCAAAAATAGGTTATGAGTTGTGTTATAAATGTTTTTGAGAAGGTGAGCTAAACAAGTATGTACAATCTTTAACTTCATGGTTTGTTTTATTAGAAGCAATTATGACGATGGTTTAAAATGGATTGATTTAGTGAAAATGGTATATGATGAGTGTAGAAATTTTGATGAAGGAATGATACACTCATGTCTTGTTTCGTGGATGATTTTGAGATGGAAATGAGGGAAAATTGATGAGCTATGCATATGGTGTGTTTGATGTAGGATGAAAAAGGTTAAAAACTTGGAAAAATTTTAGGAGGCATGTACGATGGTATAAATTGAATGGTAATGAATCAATTGAGTAGAGTTTTATGAGATTTAATGTAACCAATATGGTAGTTTGATTAGCATGAAATGAGGTTGCATAAATGGACATGAATTATGGAAAACTTGAAGTGTTAATGATGTTTGTAAATATGTGAATTTGTGGAGAAATGAAAGAAGAAAGGAAGGGCACGATCGTGGCCTTCAATGCCCTGCCTATGGAACAAGCTTTTGTAACGATTGTAGGAAGGTCCACCATGATCGTGGGCTAGCATAAAAAGTGAAATGTTGTCTTTTAAGTTATGATTGGAACAATTAATGCTAAGGTACTTCCTATTGTGTATTTAGGATTGAATGAGGCTTGAAATAAACTTAAGTTTGACGCTTGATTAGTTAATAAAGTGTTTGATATATTTAGATTATCAATTGATGTTTTAGCTTAAGAATGGGTTGATGAGATTCTTGTAACTAAATATGGAAATTTAGAGTAATTTATGGAAAAAAATGTGTTCGTAGGAATGCTATTGTGATTCAAAGGAGATGAATAATTTGAATTAAGTAAGATTAAATGAGAATTTGGATATTATGTGAGCTTATGATGCTAGAATAACGTTGGTGAATGATTGATTGATGAAATTAGAATAATCAAGTGTTCTTGAGGAGTAAACGTAAGTGTAAATAAGACATATATAAGTGATAATGTTTAAATGATCACGACTTATGATTTAGGAACATACACCTTGGAATGTCATTGAGCATGCATTGTACATAACACACATTTATATATGTGTACGATTGAACACTTATGTAATTGAGCAATTTAGTAATGTGTACAATATGTGTATTGTTTGATTTAGACGCACAAGTAGAATGACAACTTCGACACATTGCCGGGACGTTAAGGTAATAACTATCTAGAGTGTAATGTGAGTAACCTAGATGTTTATCGCTAGAATTCGTATTTGGTAAATTTTGCATTATTGAATTAATATTTATGTGAATGTGATAATTCTAGACATTGATGGTCCAAGGTGTCAATAATTGAGATCGAATTGGAAGTGCTTCATTGAATGTGAATCTGAAAGAAATAAGTGTACTCAACCATGTTGTTGAATGCTGGACTTAGGTCCAATGAAAATGTGAAAGTGAATGTGCATACTAAATGAAAGTGATTGACTGCATATAATGTGAATTGATGCATCTCATTACATTGAAATGCATAATTAGATAAAGGAGGTTGTGACTAAATTAGCTAGTGAAAAAGAGCTTAAAGCTCAGAAAATGTGTATAATGAGCTACAGGCTCACTAGTAAAATGAGCCCAGTATCCCCAACGGATACGGGACAGTTATCAATGAGCCCAATAACTACAACAGATACAGAACAGTTAAAAAGGTGCTCGGTCACAACAAAGTAACAATGAAAGTGAGTCATATGTACATTGCATGTACAAATTGATATGTAAGATCTCAATGCTTGAAATGAACTGTTCTGAAACGAAATGTGATTTGATATTCAATATATATGATGTGATTTGATTGTAAATTGAATTGTGAATTATCATTGTGGTTTGATATGAGTTAGCACATCGATTATGGTTCACTCACTGAGTTCGGAAAACTCATCAAAAATGCAAAGTTGACTTTTAGGTACGAGAGAGGAGACTTAACTTCTAAGACGTTCTAGAAGAAGTCTAGTACTGCATTTTTGGACTCAAGAAATGGCTCAAAGGTTGGTCAGCTGAGACTATGGAGTTTAGATCGAATGTTTATGTTTAGTTTCTCATTCCTTGTAGAATATTTTATAAAAGAGCAGTACACTCTTAGATAATGGTGATACTGTATATACATGAATTTTTGAGTGAAATGCTACAGTGTAACCATGTTTTACTAATGGAATGAAGAATTGATATTTGATTATTTTTATTCTATATATGATGCCATATTAAGTGCATGTGACTACTCTAACATGCCGCTTCCACTGGACATATGCTCGAATGTCCCCGTGATGTACAGACACTTATTGGGTTTAAGTAAAGTGTCATAGTTATTCGGTAGCTAGGTTTAATAAATGAGCTTATTTTAATTAAACATGGCTTAAGGGAAAATCGTGATTAATAGAGTTTGTTATTAGTCTACGATCAATAGTCCTGAGAGAGATGTGAAAACATTACAACAATAAAATGTGTTTAATCGTGTGTAGGCCGAGATTAATCTAAAAACCGAGTTTTACACATATTCATCACTCTTATCATCTTTGACTATTTTCGATAAATTGTTTGCGTTAATTTAATTTTTATTCTTTTCTCAATTAGATTGACTCAAAACCCCCTTTTATTTCCTTTGCATAGATTATTTTCATTATGAGAATTAACCAAACATTCCTTATGGATATGATCCCGACTCACCATAGCTACAAATATTTAGTGTGCAGAGTTAGGTAAATTTTGCAACGCACTCGACATGCACTGTTATGTCTCATGCTTTTATTGATTTACATCATTCATTCATTTCCACTAAAGATATTCTTTTCTTTAATACCTTTTATGTTGATCGCAAATTATCTTCATTAATTGTAAAAGTGAAATACATTGTAATAGTGAAGTTACGATGATACAAGAGATTTAAATTATATATGTGTTGTTTTAATCTTATTTTTCATTATTATTCTCTTAGAATATGATAATTGATATAAAGATAAAACTAATTTTATCATTTTTTTAAAGGCACAATGTATCTTGTAAGTTAAAGCTTATAAATAAAGAAAATATATGGATATTTATTAATGAATAAGTTAACTAAACTAATATGTTACAAGAATTTCTATTATAACATTACTTTGTACATCTCTTCTTTGATGTGATAGTTAAGATTATCAAAATTAATTTATATAAATATTATTTATTTTTTGTTATTTAGTAGCTACTTTATTTGTTGTAATTTAATAAAAAATATTTTGATCTAATATAAATAATGGGAAAATAATTAAGTAATTGATATATGATTTACTAACTTAAAATAATTAGGGAGAATGATTTATTAAACTTAATATTGATGTTGAGGTTTTATAATTATAGTAGAGTAACGTTTAAAAAAGTTCTTGTCAAATATTAACAAAAATATAAGAACTTTTGGAGAGTGAGACTTAAGAAGTTATTTCTCATCAATTATGGTTCAACTTTTAAAAATGAGTGACAAAATACAAATGAAAATTAATTATAAAAATATGTTATGGATTTGATGACTAGAATGAGATTAGGCCCTGATCCTTGATTACAGAGCTATAAAATTCAAAACATGTACCCAAAAAGTGATAAGCGTCAGGGAAATCATCAAGGGGAATGAGTGGTATTTCAACTCTAAGGTATTTGCTCATATCTTAAGGGGATTCCCTCTTACTCACTTAATCTTTATCTATGTGGTTTTATAACTTGAAGAGGGTATTCTTCGGAGGAATATTCTAATAGATCATGTAAAGAAATATTCAGGATTCATGCTCTAAAAGTCAATTAGTATAACCTAGTTTGGTTCAAGAAAGTTCTCCAAAGATCTCCTTTATACTCTGGCCTGCAATAAAGAATACTTAGTGCACTAGATAGGATTTAGGGTTCAACTTGGAACCAGAAACACTTTTTCTTCTCCTATTCAAGTGTAGCTATGCAAGAGTTCTTTTGTTCAACATTCAATAAGTATGTAACCATTTTTATCATGACAAGGATTGAGAGAACATGCATTTTATAGAGTATTCTCTGTTTATGGTGTACTAGAGTAACTTAAATGTTTAAATGTATTTTTGAGGTTATAAAGGAGATCACAGATAGATCAGAGAGGATTTTGGACTCGACTAAAATTTCTCAGAAAGTTTTTGAAAACTTTGAAAAGCTACGGAATAAGTCCAAACAAGCTTTAAAAGCCTCAAAATGTGCTTTGGAGATTTAGGTGAAACTTTTGAATGGAATTCAAACGATTTCAGTGACATTTAGTGATTTCTAGATTCAATTTGAAAACTCTTTCATGCAACTGAAAAAGTTACAAAACAATTTTGAAATACGATAAAAAGCCCTCGAATTAGGATTGGAGTCCCTAGGAACCAAAACAAGTCAAAACGGGGTTAGAATTCGAATGATCCCAAATTATTGGACTAAAATGCCCTTTTTGAAAAATGATGAGTATTAATGATTTTAAACCCAATTGAAATTTTTTAAGCATCCAATTAATAAGAATTTACCCTAATTAGAGTATGTCATGGTCAATTTAAAAATAAGATGGTTATGGAATGTTTTCACGATTTAATTTAGTTAATTGGTCAATTAAATGTATTAAGGGCAATTTGGTCTTTTCACATGATATTAGTGATTGATTAGTCATTAGAGATGACCAATGGGGTAATGACATAGACGTTATGAGTCATTAGTGATGAAAAATAGGAAGGTGACATGTGTAATACATTAAATGAGTATAAAAAGCAAAACTTAAGACATTTTGCTTCATTCTTTTGACAAAAACATGAAAGTGGTGAGAGAGTAACTGTGAGACCAAAAAGAAAGGGAAAAGAAGAGAAGCCAAAGTTGAACATTAACTAAGGAGAGAGGAAGAAGAGTGTAGTCATTTTTGATGGAATTTGATGGTGATTTGAAGAAATTTTGAAGTATTCATCAAATACTCAAAAAATTAGAGGAAATAATGGTAAGTTTCCTAGCTCAAATTTCTAACTTTTTTGGGTTTTCTTGAGTGATATGGATGTGTTTAAGATCATTTTTTTCTTGTTATTATTTTGATTTTCTTTTTATGGAATTAGTTGAATATGATAAGAGAGGAACTTGTACTGGAATTCTGTCTTAGGTTAATTCTAACCAGTCACATTGTTTTGGCTATAACTCAACCTATAGACCTCCAAACTGTTTGATTCAAATTGGATATAAAACTTAAGACATAGAAATAAAATTCTATAGAAGAAATCTAAATCTAATTCTATATGAATAATATTGTAAATTGGGAATGAAAATGGTAACCTAATACTGTCCCTATATTGAAGCAGCTTGTGATATTTGGTACATGTTTCATGATTTATAACTTGAGATGGAATGATTTTTCATGATATAGAAACTAGAGACATAGGGAACAAATGTCAAGAAGACCTCAAAACCTAATTTGAACGTTTAATATATGAAAATTAAGGAACAAGTGGATGTATGGATTCTAGACATGGGTCATAACTGTGATTCTTCATGCATGATTGTGATATGGTGAATTAAATAGGGTGAGACTAGGTTTTGAAGAAATTGGTAAGTTAGAATGGGTCAATATGATTTTTAAGTGACTTTTAAAGTTATATATGGAAATAGAGAATAATAGGTTAGCTTACAAAAGTAAGCAGAAATACGATTAACGTACGTGTTATGCGATTAAATACTAATATCAAATTTAGTTAAACCAAATTATAGTTTTAATGTCTTATTTTCAAATTTAGAATTAAATGCCTAAGTGAAATGCATTTTGTGTAGGTAAAGGAGAGGAACTGAACATGTGGGTGTGCTTGGTGATAAGTTTGCGAAGTACTGTGTGTACTTTAATTGTTTTTATGACTAAATTCTTTGCAAAAGAATTAATGACGTGTAAGTATTCTTTAAATTGATTTTATGAAAATAGTTTCAATTTGTCGAGACTAGGAAGTTGTGAGTGTACTTTAAATTGAGTTTATCCAAATGGTTTTCATTTGATCATGAAATGAATATTTATGTTGAGTTTTATACAAATGATATTTTACAAGTGAATATTGTAAGCATAAGTATATGCTTTGACAATATATGAGTTTTAATTTGGAAGTCAAATGTTATATGATTGGGAGTTACATTGAAGTAATTAAATTATGAATCCTTCCATACTTGATTTAGAAAATAAGATGAGTCATAAATGTAAGAGTTGCTTTCTCTTATAGTACACCACTAGGCTTTATATATGTTATTATACCGGTATATTTATGGCGGTTAAACTATTACAGGTAAGCAATGTAGAACCAACTCTGTAAATAGTCATTAACTAGTCATGGGTAGGCGAAGTAGAATGAGCTCTATTACTTGTTACGGGTAAGTGATGTAGAACCAACTCTATAACTACCAGTTTATAGTGATTAATTTGTTATTGGTATATGTACAAGTGTTGTAGTAATTGGGACTCCGTCGCAGGATTAGTTGTATCATCGGGTGTTGCTATGCTTGTGTCATTTTGATATGTACATTTGTGTAAAGAATGGATGTTTATAAAGGCTTTTAAATGAAATGGAAAAATATGTTTTAGCTTTTCAAAGTATATTGTAGTGATTGTTGAGAATTATTTGTTTTAGGTAGCTTGTGCGTGGAGTTGAAGTCCAAAATTTGTAGTTGAGAAATTAGTGTGAATATAAAAGTGTTTTGAAATTTTACGGCTTTTAAAAATTTTGGAAATGTCAAAATGCAGGCATTTTGTTGCCGAAATTTTTAATAAAACGTTTAAAAAAAAATTTCCCATTATTTTCAATGCTTTTAACTTTTAAAATATAAAAGTTTTTAACAGTTGAACGACTTGGCTTTATAGGAATCCTTCAGTTGAGTATCGATTGGAAGGCTATCGTGGGGTCACTAGGAGGGCTCCACTCAGGTTTTGAAAGGGGAACTTTGGGATGCGTCCTTTTAGGTTCAATCTCCACATAAAAGAATTTTGCATGGATAAAAAGATAATAGTTAAATGCCAAAGACTAAACCTCTTAAAGAGCATGACTGGAGGATTGAATATACAATTAAAGATGATCTGATAACCTTATTGTGTTTCGTAATGCTTTACACCAATTGTGGTAACACCTAACATGAGCATTGGGTAGAAACTACTTTTTGATTAGGGTTTTCTTACTTGTATGGATAATCGTGTGACTAATACTAGAATATTATGATGTGTGATAGAATACATTACTTTTAGCACTATTTTTATAGTATATTGAACACATTTTAAATGGATTTTAAAGAATTTGATACCTAATTTAAGAATTATTTTCATTCCAAGTCTTATTTTTGCCTATACAAGGAAAAGAAACAACATTGGAGAAGAATTTGACCAAATTAAAGCAACTTTGTAAGAATTAGATAAAGATCTTAGAATGGGTCACCTAGATGCCACCATTTTAAAGACCATAGTCAATGGTAGTTTCACTTTTGTTTTTCCTACATACTGTATACACTCCCATGTTGCCTCCTAGATGAAGAACAAGGAACCTTACATATTCCTTTATAGGCCTTGTATTGGTATTGTAGATTTTTGAAGAACTTTTAAGAGAATATGGCCCATTATATAGTCTTACGTGTAGGGCTGTATTGATTATTAAAAGTTAGGATTTTGGGTTTTAAAGAAAAAATGGGGCAGAAAAGAAAAAGTTCTTTCGTCAAGAAATAATTTGAAGTCATTTTGAAACTATTCTAAATTGATTTTGATCAAGATGTCATCATTCTTTGAGGAAAGAGTAAGATTTCAATAGGAATTATTTAAAGATTTAAGACTAAAAAATAATGATTTCTTTATCTTATTTTCATTATTTCTTTTGTGTTAATATTCTTTGTGTGGTTATAAACTAGGCATAAGCATGGTATTTGAGAGAAAGTTGTAACATCTCTTATATTAGTGTAAAACTTATCAAGAGAGTTTATAAAATGAATTAAAACATTTTTAGGTTATCTGATTAGAAAGGAATTTCATTTAATTATCCTATGAATATGGGTTGTATGTCTCTAAAGAGAATATGACCTAAATTAGGAAATCTTACTAGTCCAATAAACTAAAATATACTTACCCATGCTAATTACTACTACACCATGCACTTATATAAATAAATAAATTAGTTTTTAGTGCCATTTTCTAGGAATGGAGTTAATATTTTCAAATTTGCAAACTATCTAGGCTAGGCTTTTTTGTTTTATTTTATTTTATTTTATTTTATTATTTATTTACTAGATTTTCTTATTCTTTCTCCTTCTCAAATTTCTTGTATATGCAATTACAACAATCTTAGGAATCTTATCAACCTTGATCTTGAGATTGAAAGAACATTGCATATAATAAGAAGACTTTAGAGAAGAATAGAAGTTGATAAAGCAAAGATGGCTACAAAACTTATGAGGTCACTAAAGGATTTCATCACACCAAATCCCCTAGGACAACAGATCAAGCATTGTGAGGCCTAATATCGAAGCTGCTAACATTGAGCTAAAGCAATCCTTATTATCTATGGTGCAAAAGAACCCATTCAAACTTTCACTACTTGAAGACCCCAATATGCACTTGTTCATGTTTCTAAAGTATTATCGCATCTAATCTGAATAGCGTATCACCTAATGCCATCAAGCTTTGAATATTCCCTTTCTCTCAAGTAATAATGCTAGAGGATATATGTAGACCCTACCTATAGGGTCAATCACCATATAGGATCATGTATTTTTGTCTAAGTATTTTTCTTCAGGCAAGACTAAACATATAAGAAATCAGATCGACACTTTTTCCCAGAGGAAAGATGAGTCCTTATATGAGGCATGGGAGAGATAAAAATAGTTATTGAGTTCCTCTCCACATCATAAATTAGAGAAGTGGATAATAGTTCAAACCTTAGACAATGAAATGAACTATAACACCAAAATATTTATTGATGTTGCCATTAGTATGGCTCGAATGAACAAGAAAGTAATTGAAGCATATTCTTTGGTTAACGACATGGCTCAAAACCACTATTAGTGGTTAAGTGAGAGAGCCATTCTTAAGAGAATTCCAAACAAGTATGACCTAGATACCTTGAATCTTTTAATTACTAAGGTAGATGCTTTATCTAAAAAATTTGATCATATGAATGTTAATTCTATTAGTGCCACTACTATGGTTTGTGACATCATTGGATCCCAAAGACACTTGGTTGTAGATTTCCAATTGGGAAAATAATTTTTACATGACTCTTCTATGGAATAAGTTAACTTTATTAATATCACTAACCAGTTAAACGATCTATTCTTTAATGCTTACAACTCTGGTTAGAGGAACTGTCTCAATTCCTCTTATTGAAATATATTTAATACTACACCTTAGAATAGGAAAATACTTAGTTTCCAACCTAGAACATCTGATTCTTTTCCTGAAAAATCAAACTTAGAATCCCTTCTAGAGAACTTACTTGTCACCCATGCTAAACAAAATGAAGAATTTAAGGAGGAGATTAGGAAACTCAACTCTAAAGTATATTCAGTTGCTATCTATAGCTAGAAGCTTAAATATTAAATTACTTAATATGCTAGTGTCATTATTAGACCACCTGGTCAATTTCCTAGCAGACCTAAAAATTCTAAGAAGCATTGTAATGTTATTATAACAAGGAGTGATGATTTAATCAAGAGCCCTAAGTTAGGGAAGATTGAGAGTAAGGGTGACCAGGGAAGGAAGACACCTATTAGAAAGGAGAAGAAAATTAAAAAAGAGAAAGAAGAGGGAAAGAGCTCAAATACATTCCCCTTGCACCCCATAATCCACCTATATCATTTTACCAAAGATTGGTTATGGGAAAGTTAGATAAAAAATTTAAGGAGTTTTTAGATATTCTTTAAAAGATTTATGTTAACATTCATTTTAACTGACACTTTTAAAAAATGCCTTTTTATGTCATGTTTTTAAAAGAGATCCAACGAGAGAAAGCTTAATGAGTATGAAGCTATAACCTTAACTATGGAGTGTAAAGTCAAAACTCAAGATGGACTTACTCCAAAACTTAAGAATCCTAACAACTTCTCTATTTCTCATAGCATTGTTCATATGAGCTTTGATGCTATTCTTTATGATCTAGGGTCAAGTGTTAGCCTTATTCCTGATATATGTAAATTGCACCAAATTTTGCTAGATGTTTAAGTGTGTTTCTAAGATAATTATCATATTTATAGACTTACATTTATGTTATTGTTAGTGTTTATATGTATTCTAAGTGTTATGTGGTTTAGAGCATGATTTTAGATCTTAATCTTGTGTTCTTAAGGTGTTTTGTTGTGATTGTTAGTGAATGAAACCAAATAAGTGAAGAATGCAGGAAGCTGGAACATGTATGGGCCATAAGGCTCAGTCACAATAGTGCATGCAATGTCACGGTTATGATAGAAGGCTCTTCCCTAGTGTTACAATCGTGCACCCTATGTCACGATCGTGATAAAAGGAATTTTCTCCAATGTCATGATCGTATTGCTAGACATAGGATTCTTTATCTATTTTGAAGTTGGGGGCTATTATTGGAACCAATCGACATGGGTAAACCCTAAACTTAACCCTAACATCCACATTTACTATAAAAGAACATTAAGAGACCAAAAAGAGCAACATCCATCTTATGAAATTAGGATAGTATATTGGAATGATTATCAAATTTATAATCATACAAAGAGAGATTGCAAAATCTGGAATTTCATAACCAATTAGGGTTAAATGATTAGGTCTCAAGAGAGAATAATCAAATCCTTTAGAAATCTAAAATTAACACCTAATTGAATCAATAATGGTTAAGGGAGCAAAATAACGATGGAACGAATCCTAAGCTTTCGTACTTGATCATCCTTGTTTTATTATTATAGCTTAATTGTTAATCGGTTAAGTGTTCAATTTTATTTGATTGTTTTAATTTTTGATATTTTATTTTCATTCAAATCATTTTTTACAACCTTACAACAAGTTAGATTCATTTAGTTTTAGCTATTTTCTCGTGGGATTGACACCTTTAATACTACAAGTTACAATCTGTATACTTTTGGATATCGAGGGTTTTATATTAGGTAATTTACAGAAGAAATTAGTTTTAGACTAGTTGAATTCCTTTGTTCTAATACAAGAGTTACTTAGGGTTCAACTAAGGTCGTAAAAATTCAAGCACTTGATATCACAAGACTAAAACAAGAAACTCGAACAATGGGATGCTAAGAAGAGACCCAAAGAATGATGGTAGAAGAATATAATAAAGAAAAACATCAATGATGGATTTCATGAGATAAGGATTTAACGTTGCACATCAAGGAATTGATTTAACATTAGTATAAGCAACGCCATTTGAGATGAAGCCAGGTTTTTTTAAAATTCTTCAAACCAATGTGCAGTTTTATAGATTAACTAATGAGGATCCTAATGCCCATATGGTGAATTTTCTCAAAATATGGGATACTTTCCGTAATGGAATGCTGTAAGATGCCATTCAGATGAGGCTCTTTCCTTTCACATTGAGGGATGAAGCCAAGGCACAGTTTCATTCTCTAACCCCTATAAGCATCACAACTTAATAACAGCTAGTGTGTGCATTTTTAGACAAGTACTTCCCTTTGAAAAAGAAAATAGGGTTGATAAAAATGATTGCGAATTTCTAGAAAAATCGATGGGGAGTTATTATACAAAGCATGGGAACATTATAAGGACTTGCAAAGGAGATGTCCTCACTATAATCTACCAAAGGAATTTCTCTTGTAAACATTCTATCATGGAATTAATCCACCCATAAGAAGTACCATTGATGTGGCATCTAGAGGATCTCTAATGAGAAAAATAGTTGAGGAAGTAAAGCATTTGCTAGAAGAGATGGAAAATAACAATTATCTTTGGACATCAGATTGATGTAGACAAAAAATGTCCTTCTGTGATCAAAAGGGAGTCATTGCTATCAATTCAATGACAACAATCTAGGTTGCGATCGATAACTTAACAAGACAACTGAACAATGTGTAAGCCTCTTCATTTGCTCTAGTTAGAGCAATTCAACATGGATGCGAGTTATATGGACAAGTTAATCATATTACTGTTGGTTATTTTTAATGCAAAAGAACAATAAACATGGACACACAATCTGGTCGAGAAGGATGAAACAATCTTTATTCTAACACTTACAACCTTAGGTAGAGAAATATAGGTAATCAACCGTGGAATCAATGGCCACCTAGATTTAACAAAATATTCTAATGCTAAAGACTCTAAATTTGACAAGATCATGGACAAGCTCATGAGCATGGACGAAACTTATAAAAGATGTGGAGGGAATATCATAAGTATGGATGATACTTAGAAGAGATTGGAAAGGAAATTTGAGCAAGTAACTAAAAACAATGCCTCATCCATTCATAAATTAAAGATCTAAATGAGTCAACTGACAAAAACATTGTCAGCAAGAAGTATGGAGAGCCTCTTGAGCAATATTGAAGCAAACATAAGGGAGAAACTTAAGGCAATCAAACTTAGAATTAGGAAGGAACTTAAGAAACTAGTAGAGACACAAGCTACATCCTACCTAATAGAAAAAGAGTAAGAAAAGAAGAAGGATGTAGACATGAGTGAGTATCCTCCTTACGTTGCCCGTCCTCTATATCCATCTAAGATCCCATATCCTTAACAAATAAAAAAGAACAAACTAGATGAACAATTTGCAAAGTTTTTGGAAAAGTTAAAAACTTCGTAAATTAATCTATCTTTAGTAGAGGCATTAGAACATATGCCTAAGTACGCTAAATTCCTGAAGGACATATTATCAAATAAGTGAACTTAGGAAGAGAATTAAAATGGTAGTGTTAATTAGCATTTGTAGTTCCATAATCACTAGTCATATGCCTTTCAAGATGAAGGATGTAGGGAGCTTGACAATACCTTATTTAATTAGTGAATTTGAATTTGCAAAGTGCTTATGTGACCTAGGTGCAAGCACAAATTTCATGCCTTTGTCGATATTTAGGAAATTGAGGCTTAACGAGGTAAAACTAACTTGGATGCTAATTTAGTTGGATGATCAAGCAATTAAGAGACCATTTGGGGTAGTGGATGATGTCTTAATGTAAGTGGACAAGTTCATTATCCCAGTGGACTTCATAATTATAAATTTCAAAGAGGATAAGAACTATCCACTAATTCTTAGACGACCCTTCATAAACACTAGAAAATCATTGATAGATGTTTATGAAGGTGAATTACTTCTTTGGATTAGTGATGAGAATATAGATTTTAGTAGAGACTTGAAACATCCAAAAGAAAGTAGTTCTTGCATGAAAATAGATATAATGGATGAGTACATCAAAGCATAGAAGAAGGGCTACATTAAATAAGTAAGTTATAAGGAACAAATGACAAAGGACTTAAAGTTTGAGTAATATTTGGAAGTCTCTGTTCAGAAGCTGAAGTAGAAGAAAGGATGATAGTGATTGCAAAAGAAGACGAGCAATTCAATGTCCCACAACACAAACTATTTGATTCTATCAAAGATTAATAGGATTTCATCATCCTTGATTATGTTTATAGTTTGTTATCGACAAGGGCATTACAAAAATTATTTGGATTCTTCGATTTGATTGATTACGTCCTTTTCATTATCTCCTAACATGTAACCTATAGGCTACAAAACCACTTTGTAGAGAAAAGGATGGTCACAAGCCACTCATAATTTATCTTAGTTAAGTTTTGAAGCATACAAGGTCAAGCTAATGACCATAACTTCGCATGTTTAATAATTAGATAGCAAAAACTTTGGTAGTTAGGTTTGTTTTGAATTCTAGAATTAGGTTTTTAATTACAATGATTTGGAATAGTTTGGATTGCTAATATTCTTATTCTTTTTAAAGTGACTATAAGTTAGGGAGATAAATTTAAGGGTCAAGCAAAGAAACGGAGGAAGATGAAGAGACAAGGTAGGAGAAAGTCCTTAATATGGTTTTAGACAATAACAAACTGATAAAGGAGATGGTGTAGAAACAACGGCAACAGTGACGCGACATAAGAAGATTTACAAATGCTTCGCTGCTCAAGGTGTTCAAATTCCATCTCTAACATTATTACCACCTTAATCACCTTAACCGGTTTCATGCTCTAACCTTTTTCTTTTCTTTTTATTTTCATTTTTAGTTTCCTTTATGTATTTTGTGTTAGTTTCCTTTATGTATTTTGTGTTTTTCTCACATTGAGGACAATTTGTTGTCCAAGTGTGGGAAGGATTGTTTATTGACATGTCAAGTGTGTGACTTTTGCATATCATATTGTCTTAGTTTTTATGAGGTTGACATAGTTTAAACAATTTTTTGCATGTGTGAATTGTGTGAATGTGTCAATGATAAGAACTGAATGGAATTAATTTATCTTTGAACATGGTCATTTAATTTTTAAAGTCACAGTAACTTATGAATTTTAGGTTTTAAGTTTTTTTTGGGATGAATGTGTATGTTAATTAGGAAATGACAGCTACTCCTTCACTTTATGATTTTGGTTCGCATACATTTATAATTAAAGTTAATTTAATTGGTTAACATTATTAGTACACTTTCATGAGGATGATTGACTAAAATGAAATGAGGTAGGTCAAAGTTTAAATCAAAAAAATTGTGTCTTAAATAAATAACTATTCCGTTGGCCCTTAGGTTATAAATAAAGATAGTAGCCAGTTGAGAATGTGATATAGCTTAGTAAGCAAGGACATTCATAACAAAATGTATGTTTTTGCGTTAAAATGCTAGAATGACATTCAAACTAAGCTAATCAATAAAATATGGCCTAGTTGAGTAATTTGGAAACATTTATAACAAGGTATTGCCTTCACGTCAAAAGACTAGGTTAACGTTAAAAGGAAAAAAATGGTGTTGTAATAAATAAACCTAATGATCTTTTAAAAATAACAAGAATTTTCATGAAAGGATACTTAGTGATAGTTTGCCTTTTTAATTTATTAATAATAATAAGTTCATGCTTACAAGTTCCATAGGTGTACAAATAGGGTGTTAATATTTTAATTGATTTGTATATTTAAGTCAAGGAACTTAAACATGAAAGGAATAAGTTATGTGTTGGCACAGTTGGAGTGATTGGTGTTTAAGGTTGAGTTCATTTCATAAGATTTGAAGCCAATGTAGCATTATTGAATTGTTGTATGAATGTGTGATTATATGTTTTTGTGTATTTTGTTTGTTTATATTTTTAGCTTTGTTTGGGCACAAGCAAAGGTTTAAGTGTGGGGGTGTTGGTAGGAGTAGATTATAATATGTTTTGCTAGATGTTTAAGTGTGTTTTTAAGTGTTTCTTAGATGATTATCATGTGTATAAACCTACATTTATGTTATTATTAGTGTTTATATGTATTATAAGTGTTATTTAGTTTATATCATGATTTTGGATCTCAATCTTGTGTTCTTGAGGTGTTTTGATGTGTTTGTTAGTTAATGAAACTAGATAAGTGAATAATGAAGGAAGTTGTAATGTGCATGGGCTATAAGGCAGGGTCACGATCGTGCATGTAATGTCACAATCATGAGAGAAGGCTCTTTCTTATAATGATCATTATAGAAGGAAGCTTATCTAATGTAACGATTGTGACAATTATGTCACTATCATGATAGACACTTGCTATCCACAAGATTCTTCATCTGTTTTGAAGTTGGGGGTTATTTTTAGAACCAATTGATGTGGGTAAACCCTAAATTTAACCCTAACACCTACATTTACCAAAAAAGAACATAAAGAGCAACCTCCATCTTATCAAACTTAGATTAATCAAAGAAGATCAAGAGAAGAGCATTGGGAATTTGAAGTTTGCCAGATTGGTCCAAATCAAGTTCTTATTTCTCTCTTTATTTATTTTTCATTAAATTTGATGTATGAACTAGATTTGAGTATGCTATATTCATTTATGATGTTATGATTTTTTGGTTATGATTTGTTCTTGAGTTATTTTGTAACTTGATCATTATTGATTTCCATACAATGTTATGGTGTTGTGATATTTGGTTTTGCTAAATACTTTGACAATAAATCTAGAGAGTGAGTCAAAATTAATCCAATTAGGTTGGGTAATGAGAGTTAATGACATAATAAGTCACACAAATATCAAATTGATAATGATGTGAAGAAAGATCTTGTGTGAAATCTCAATTATTCGATAGATCACTTGAGAACTACTTGAAAATGTTAGGCTATTTTTATCAATCGAGTGATTAGAATCGACACCCAATTGAATCAATAGTAGTTAAGGGAGCAAAATAATGATAAAACAAATCATAGGCTTTCATACTTGATTGTCCTTGTTTTATTGTGGCAGCTCAATTGTTAAATGGTTAAGTGCTCAATTTTATTTAATTGTTTTAATTTATGATATTTTATTTTCATTTAAATCATATTTCACAACCATAGAAAAATTTAGGTTCACTTAGTTTTGGCTATTCTTCATGTGATTGAAACCTTTAATATTACAAGTTACGATATGTATCCTTGTGGATATCAAGAGTGTTATATTAGTTAAAACTTGCTCAACAATGCCCCTATCTATCTATAAGAAGTTGTAGGTGGGTAATATTAAACGTACAACAATTTTTCTCCAATTAGTAGATCTTTATGTTAAATTTTTGGTAGGTATAATAGAAAATATGCCCATCAAAATTGATAAGTTTTTAATTCTATAAATTTTATGATTTTTTACACTGCATATGATAGGAGTGTACCTTTAATCTTAGACTAAGCTTTCTTAGCCACTTCCAAGGCTCTAATTGATCATTATAAAGGAATGTTAACCCTAAATGCAAGGGATGAGAAATTATTATTCAAGAAATTTGAACCTGAGAATCCTATTGATGGTAAATATGATAAGTACCTCTGTTTTAATGGAACTGATAAGGATACAACCTGTATTATACAAGAGGTGAAGGTATTGGATGAAAAAGGACCATGTCATAAGTTGATGGAAGTAACAAGAACAGGTAATCCATTATGGAAAAACATATAATATGCAAAAAAATTGATCATTTTATTAACAAAAAAAAATTAAACCTGGAGGCAAATCTTATGGTAGCTTATACTCTACAAGAACATGTTTACCAAGTTGAAGTTAATGGGAAAGGTTCGAGCTTATAAACTAAAACTAGAACTTATTGGGAGGAAGCACAACACTTTCTACCTTTAATATTATGAGAATTTAGTTTTTTAGTTTTTTATTTATTTCTTTAGTATCATTATCATAGTTTTTGTCTTATTTTATTGATTTTTGGTTGGAGTCTAATAGTAATTATTTAAAGTTAGTTTATTCTTAATTTTTGCAGATTTTTAAGATAACACAAAAATAAACATTCCACAACTTTAACCACCTGTTGACCTACTAAAAGAAATAAAATTTGCCATTTTTTAACATGATACTTACATGGTATCATATAGGGACCTGTGTTCACCTACAACTAAAGACCAAAAAGTTACTATTTTCGAACATGTCTCTTTATACAATATGATGTTCATTCCCCTTATTAAGGACATGCCTAAGTTAAGTATACATAGCCCTATATTGTATCCCATATATAGGAGTTAAAAAAACACAATAAACCACTTTTAAATATGATATTGGGTAAGCCTAACATTCCTACCTTACCATTTTTCTTTCTACTCATTTGCATTAAATTCAAACAACATGTCTTTGTGTCTATCTACATATAACCATTTTCAAACATGTATGTAGTGCATTATAAATGCCACATATGTCATGTATAAAAGCTTTATAGTGCACTATAAAAAGCCCATCTAACCTGTGTTATACCATTTTCAACCATGTTTCCTCCCACTTGTCTTTGAAATTTTAGTTTCCTTTGTAATTCTTAGAGTAATAAACCACCCCTATCCATCCGCAATCTTATATAGAGCAACCTAGTGCACACTTTAACTTTTTTACACAAAATGTTTAACATCATCCAAGTATTTTTCTATAGTACCACTATTTCATTATCTTGATACATATTGGATTATTTAATGTTGTGAATTGTTCTTTGTACTGAAATGATGATTAGATATACATTATTCATGATTTTCAGGGTGCTAGAAAAATAAATTAGGTGAATTGGGAAAATATGTGTTTTATATGGTCAGAGATTCTTGGTGTGATGTACATAGGTTTCTTTAATACCTTCATTTTTTAGGAGTTTGATATAGAGCCTAGAATATACTAAAAGATATAAGAATTCAAATTTTAGTATTATACGATATAGATGATGTTTATAATATGTATGAATAACAAAAACATGAATATGGGAGTATTATATACTGTTGATATTCTTATTAGCGGTTCATTCTTTCATTTGTATTTTATTACATTATAAAGAATATTTATATATTTATGAGATATCAATTTTTTTTTGAGATCTTATTTATATTTTTATGTAGATATCACATTATGGTGTTGATGTGGGATCCATTTAAACCATTTCAGAGATCTATACAACCATCATTACGCGAGAGGGTTAAAGTGAACACCACTATCTCTTCATCCCCAAGGACACATGCTTTATAGAAGTAGTAGAGGCTAGAGCATACACCATTATAGTTAGATGTATTAACAGTAGAGACAAAATCTATCAGTAGTCACCTTGAAGGTTATAAGCATATTGAAGGTAAAGGATATGAGGACATTATGGGAGGGTGCATCAGTACTTAAATTTAAACTAAGAGGTGTGGATTGTAGTTTGAGCTATAATTGAATTTCAGTTCCCACCTGTACTCTCAAAAGCATATGGTGACACTAAGAATAAGCATGATCTCCCCCTATTAGAACTATGCTAACATGGACTCGTAGAGTTATTAATGGTAGATGACCACTATGCATCCCTACCATCCTACTAAATCTAAAGAGTCTGGGTTCAAATTTCCAATGATCTATTTCATGTAAAGGCTCTTGGTTCATTCATTATATGCGAGGAGGGAGAGCACCATTGTAGTCACTAGGTGGGATTCATTCTTGATACATTGCATATATTGGAGGCAAAAAAAATATACTTCAGTATAATCTATGTTGGATTGGAAAATCAAAAATGCAAAATTTGGCTAAAACGATAGATTTCAAAACTTTTTTAGAAATCAAAACATGGTAGAAGCAAGATAACAAAATCAACATGCCAATCCATACATGATACAGTATATGGAAAATAATTATCATAAGAATAAGATGGATATTATATTACTGACTCCTTTTGCTACAGCTTTAACTCCTCGCTATACTATCCTCTCCTTCTTTACCCTTGCTTTTGAATCCTTTCCTTTGCCAATGTATCCTCTCCTTTTTATTTTATCCTCAACTAATCCGATCTACCATTTGTTCTTCTTGGACAACTTGGTTAACAAGATCCTTTGGTGGGAAAGAAGAAGAAATATTTGGAGGAGATTTTTCTTAGGAGAAAGAAGCCAAAGATGAGACACCTCTCATGCAAATTTTAGCTAACACATGTAAGAAAGGAGAGAGAGTCCAAAAAATGCAACAATCCCTCTCTTACACCTTGTCAATTTTCGGTTATGCATGAAAAGAAAGAAGAAGTGGAGAGCATCCAATGCATCACTTCATTCTTTAATCAAACATAATAAAGCCATTAAGTGAGACTCTTCTCGTTTGTTTTAAGATGGCTATATGAAAAGACCAATAACCTAAAATGACATATCAATTTTGGTTTTAGTGATGAAAGAAGGAAGATGATCCACCAAATGCGCCTCTTTCATCTTTAATTAAATGAATGCTAAAAGGTTACATTACATGCCATCATTTAAAGACAACCTTTAAACCATTTAATGGTAAGATCTTTACTCCATTTAATGATGATAAAGCATGATAAATACCATCTTTATTTAGCAATTCAATGCTAAATGTGCAGCTGCACATCTAGCCTTAATAAAACCAAAATTGCACCTTCCATTTCTTTAAGAATTTTGTTTTAATTTAATTAATCTAATTAATCTAATTAAACCAAATTAACTCTAGCCTATTTCTAAATGTTCATTTGGTCTTCTAATTAACCATTAATCAGTGCAAGCCCAACATTCAATCATGGGATTTAAAAACTCCATTTATTTTTCTTACTTTGATTGATAACCTTCTTTGAAGCCAAGTGGGGAATCTTATTGGACTTAGATAATTAAAGCTCCAATAAGCCCAGAATTAATTTAATCTCATTAGAATTAATTCTAGCTTATTATCTAAATGTTATTCCACTAAAGAAAATTAATTAAACTTTTGAATGACTAAATATTATGAGAAAACATATTTCAAATAATATGTCTAATTGCAAACGTTATTATGAACCTTATTATAGCCACCCGCACAACAAAGGGTAAACTTAGCATTTTGCCCTTATATTGGTTTTTCCTTTTAGATCTCCCGTTTTACTATATATGGTGATTAACACACAAGATCTCATCTTAGTGTTAAGACTTGATGGGTAGCTAGGCTGTCAAACTCATGGCGCCAATTTAATCACCAATCTCCATAAAACATCTAGAAGTGATGATATCACTATAAACTCTTTTTTTGAGTGAATGTTCCTTGATAAATGTTTCAATTAATAATTCCAACATGTAGACACTGGATTAATACTCTATAAAAAATCAATTCCGATCATATCAAGAATTATAATGAAATACATATGAGTTTACCACTCATCAAGATTATGGTCCATAATAAGCAAATGCTAAAATGTATGTTTTAAGATAAAAGTGACGACCTACTTTATTCATTAAAACATACTTGATTCGAAATTCATTTAATAGTGCCATCATCGATAGTCAATTACTATCATAATATGAAACTCATCATTCCCTTGAAGTAAACTCCTTTACTTACATGGAGATAAATCGCAACACTACAGTCTAAACCATAATCAGGCGACCAATTTGATTATTTAACTATGAATCAATTAATTTAGATTCTAATAATATACATGTTTCCTATACATCTCTATGTATATGTATATTACTTACAAAAGAATCTCGGTACCTTATGACTAGTTTTATTATTGCTGATACATACAAAACCAAACTCTTTTGTTTTATTAATAATAAATATTTTTATTACAAAAAGTAACTGGAAGAAAATTAAGTTATACGTAAATACACTTGCTTTTAGGGCGCTATATTTACATAACTTCAACAATATCCTACTTGTCCTACAACAAGTTTGACATATCCCTCATTCCCATTCCTACTAGGTGACCCTCAAAACTCTTTTGAGACAGCGTCTTCGTAAATGGATAGCAAGGTTTTGCTCTATGGGAATCTTTACCATATTCACCTCACCACGTTGTATTATCTCCCTTATGAGATGATACTTTCACTCAATGTGTTTGGCAGCTTTGTGGTTCCAAGGTTCTTTAGCATTAGCCACAACTCCACTATTATCACAATAAAATGTATTGGCTTTTTCTACCTCTGGAACTACCTCCAAATCATTTAGAAAATTGTGGAGCCAGAATGCTTCCTTTGCTGCTTCACAAGTAGGATCATGCTCAGCCTCTATAGTTGAATCAGTAATATAAGATTGCTTGATACTCCTCTAGACTATGGCTCCACCTCCTAAAACAAATATAGAGCTAAAAGTTGATTTCCTTGAATTAACATCTGATTGGAAATCAGAATTCGTATATCTCGTCGGAATAAGATTACTTCTAGAGTAAACAAGCATTAAGTTCTTCTTCCTATGAAGATACTTCAGTATGCACTTAACCGTAGTCCAATGCTCCATTCTTGGATTGTACTGAAATTTGCTTACCAGTCCCACTGAGTAACAGATATCTGGTCTAGTGCAAAGCATTGCATATATTAAACTTCCAACTGCCGAAGCATATAGAATGTTACGCATGCGTTCAACCTCCTCTTGGGTTTTAGGAGCTTGTTCCTTTAACAGTTGGATTCCATGTCTAGTAGGTGTGAAACCCCTCTTGGAATCTTGCATGACGAACTTATTGAGCATATTCTCAATGTAGGTTAATTGGGACAAGGCTATCTGTTTTTTCTTACGATCCCTTATAAGCTTGATCCCTAGAACATAGTTAGCCTCTACCAAATCCTTCATTGAAAATTGTTCATTCATCCATCCCTTAACCGTAGATAACATTCCCACATCATTCCTAATGAGCAGAATGTCATCAACATATAGGATTAGGAAAGTAACCTTGCCTTCTTGTATTCTTTTATAAATATAAGGCCCATCTACGTTTTGTATGAATCCATAGGTTTTGATAGACTTATTAAACCTAATGTTCTAAGACCTAGATGCCTGCTTAAGTTCGTAAATGGACCTCTGCAGCTTACATACCTTATGCTCATTACCTAGCTCAACAAAACCTTCTAGTTCGGCCATATAAATGGTCTCCTCAAGATCCCCATTAAGAAATACAGTCTTGACGTCCATTTGCCATATTTCATAATCGAAATAGGTTGTTATGGCCAAAAGAATCTTGATGGACTTAAGGATGAGAACTGGAGAAAAAGTCTCCTCACAGTCTATACCCTCTTTTTGAGTATAGCCCTTAGCTACCAATCTAGCTTTAAAGGTCTCTACCTTTCCATTTTATCCTCTTTTCCTTTTGTAGATCCATTTATGCGCTATGGATTTTATACCTGGTGGTAGATCTAAAAAGATCCATACTTCGTTAGCGTACATGGAATCTATTTCTAATTCCATCGCCTTGAGCCATTTTTCTGGATCAACATCATTAATAGCCTGTGTGTACATAATGGGATCCATTTCTTCTTAGTCTAAGATGGCAATTAAGCCTTCTCCTAGACCTAGATACCTATCTGGCTATCTCACAACCCTCCCACTACGTCTAGAATTGAACTCTTGAATCCATTTCGACATCTTGTTCTGTTATATCCATATCAACTCTTAAATTAGATGAAATAACTAACTCTTTTAGTACTACTTCACTTCTTCCTTTATGATTTCTCACAAATTCTTCCTCTAAGAAGGTCGCATTTGTTGACACAAATACCTACCTATCTTAAGCACTGTGAAAATAGTACCCTCAAGTACTCGTAGGATATCTTACAAACAAACATACTTCTAACCTTAGTTCCATCTTTGTGGATTCAGGCTTTAGAACATGGGCTGGGCAGCCACAAGGAAGCACTCGACCAATCCAAAACTCCCTAGGTGTTTTAGGCACCGATTTGGATGGAGCAAAGTTGAGAAGATATGTTTCCGTTTGTATGGCATATCCCAAGAACAATTATGGAAGGTTGGCATAGGACATCATTGATCATACCATTTCCAATAGAGTCCTATTCCTCCTCTCAGCTACACCATTTTGTTGAGGTGTTCTAGAAGCTGACAAGATGGAAACAGTTCCATTGTCAATTAGAAATTATTAGAACACTTTAGATAAGTACTCACCACCTCAATCCAATTGAAGTTGTTTTAATGGCTTGCTTAGCTGCTTCTTAGCTTCAGCTTTGAATTCTTTGAACTTTTCAAAGGATTCACTCTTTTTATGCATCAAATACAATTAACTATGTCTTGAGTAATCATCTATAAAGGTTATGAAGTATTCATAACCTCCTCTAGCTTTTACATTCATGGGCCCACACACATCTGTATGTACCAGGTCTAACATAGATTTAGATATGTTGCCTTTAGAAGGAAATGGGGCCTTGGTCATTTTTCCTTCAATATAAGATTCACAGGTGGGTAATGGATAATTATCCAAGCCCATAAGGATCCCATCCTTTACTAACCTGCCAAGTCTTTTCTGATTGATATCACCCATTCTTAAGTGCCACAGATATTTTGAATTAATTATAGAGTCATTGAAATGTCTTAGTTTTATTAATTATGTGGTATTTAGTGAGCCTTTCATAAGTTCTATAAAGAACAATCCCTGTTTAATTGTTGCATCACAAATAAAATCCTTATTCTTATATATTGAAACAACATTTTCAAAATATAAGGAATAACCAGACTTTATTAAACAAAAAATAGAAATCATGTTCCTTATAATCATTGGGATGTAGTAAACATCCTCTAAATATAACCTATAACAACTAGGAAAATCTAAGATAATAACTCCCACTGATTCTGCCAAAACGTAGGATCCATTTGCTATCTTGACTTGAAACTAGCCTTTAAGTAGTCTTTTCCTTTGCTAGAACTCCTGCAAAGAATTGCAAACATGGTTAGTGGCTCCGGAATCTAATATCCAAGAATTAGATGATTCTGCCACATTTTCTAGTTCCTAACAACCTTAGGAAACCTATACCTTATTTTCTTTTGAGGGACTCAAGGTAGACCGCACAATTTCTTTTCCAATGGCCCATCTCACCACAACGGAAACATTTTCCCTTGGTGTCCACTTTGGCCTTCTTTTTCATGGGTTGGGCCTTCACCCCTATTTGGGCCTTCTTTTTCACTGGACCTTTCTTCTTCTGCTTACCCTTTCCCTTGGGCTTGGCAGAAAATGCTACATTAGCCTCAAGCTCAATAGCCTTGATATTCAATATCTCCTCCGTATTCTGAAGGATATTCATCAACTCACTCAAGGTATAATCCTTAGTGTTGAGCTCAAAATCCTACTTAAATTGCTGAAATGAAGAGTTTAAGCTATTGATGATCATAATCATCTGCATTTCTGCATCCATATTCGCCCCAAGCATCTCAGCCTCTATAACCACAGAAATTACCTTAAGCATGTAATCCCTCACCGGTTCACTAGGCTTTTGTCTAAGATTATGAAATGATTGGATAGCTTTCACCCTAGCAGACCTAGTCCTCACACCAAACATTTCATGTAGGTGATGGACCATTGCACTTGCAATTTTCATGCATGCAATTTGCTTTTGTAGCATTCCGCTAACAGAAGCTAGATTATAGCATTTAGTGGTCTTATCAACATTTTGCCATCATTCATGTTGTTAAACTTGCATAGGAGTTGAATTTTCATCTGGAGGTGTAGACTCATTTTTCGTTAATACCCATGAAATCCGTTCATATTGAAGAACAATGTCTAGGTTACATCTCCATTCATTAAAATTCTCTCCATTTTCCAATTTGCTATTTGTCAAGAGCAAAGTAAGTGGATTCATTTTATGGCAATTGTGTCTGAAAATATAAATTATTGAAGAGTAAGTAAACTAGTCAACAATATTGGAACTTTGTATAAAATCATGATGCAGGTATGCATGATGATAGATTTAACAAAACATTAAAAAATTAAATCTTTATACGTCGGTTATTTTTCTTATCTATAATAGACTAAGTGATGGTGGGTAATCTTATCTATTAAAAAAAAACTGGGACCCTCCCACTCAAAAGGTAACCAAGCATCTTCATGCCTAACTTTTTGAGAAGCATCATAATTTGGTCCATACATTTATCAATAGAGCTACGGTCGGCAGGTTATTTGATAAATTATGTTGAGTGTATAACCATTTGATTCATCCACTAAAGGTACTTGCAAATCATGCCTCATTGAGGGGTCACATTTGCTAACAATGAGTTGACTTATCCTTTAGGAGACCCAAACTATGCAAGATCTAGGATCCATGTCCTTTAGTGGGGAGTAACATTTCACCACATGCAATGGGCCATTATATGGAGACCGTGGACTCTTACATGAGAATCCTCTCCCACTTAATCTTTTTGGGCTTTAAGTTTTAATAAATACCATCTTGTCTAGATCGATGCAATTTATTATCCATCCTATATTGTTTCATTATATATCTCATACATAATGAATGCATGGCAAAGCCTAGGGTTGCCAATTTTCTAAATGGCATACAATCACATGATATCACATATTATTTGTATCCATTCATCCATTCATCTTATGAACTAATAAGCCACTTTTGATTGTCCATCCTAGATCATAAAAAAAAAAAATACAAGGCTTTTAAGCCCAAAATAATCTTCTTAGACTTGGATCTTTCGCTTCAAACTCTTCGCTCACATGACCTAGCCTATTTAGTAAAAAATGTGTAATGGCATTTTATAAAACCGAATTTTGTCACTTTGAAAACAAAAAAAACGAATATTATATTTTCATAAATCAAAATCTTTGTCATAAAAAATAAAAAACAGTGCTTCTTTTCATGAAAACCAAAAACTGTTCCATTAAAATAAAAAACTAGCACTTTGTTTTTTATCAAAACCAAAACTTGATTCATTGAAACAAAAATCCAGCATTTTGGTTTTCGCAAAACCTAAACTATGCCAATACACATCGAAACAATTACCTCTTCATTTCTTCAATCCATGGCTGCTTCATTTTCATCATTACATCAATTTGTACATTACAAAATCAAAATAAACAGAAAAATGAAGCCAAGGAGGAAACATGGTGATGATAGACTACCCTCCTTATTACAAACCAAATGAAGAAATCTTACATAGTAAATATAAATTCTATGGACAAACAAAAGAGCAAAACATACACCATATATATTTCAATCAAATAAAAATATGCAGTATACAAAAAATAATTGCTAGCACATGCATCACATATAAGAACCGAAATCATGCATAGCAAATATGGCTATGATACCAATTATTGGATTGGAAGCAAGATTTGGACAAAAAGATATATTTCAAAACTTTTTAAGAAATCAAAACACAACAAAAGGAAGATAACCAAATCAACATGCCAAGCCATACATGATATGGTTTATGGAAAATAATTATCATAAGAACAAGATGGAGAATATATTACCAACTCCTTTTGCTACAACCTTAACTCCTCGCTGTGCTATCCTCTCTTTCTTTAGCTTCGCTTTTGAATCCTTTTCTTTGCCAATGTATCCTCTCCTTGCTATTGTTTCCTCAACTAATCCGATCTACCACTTTTTCTTCTTAGACAACTTGGTTAACAAGATCTTTCGGTGGGAAAGGAGAAGAAATATTTGGAGGAGATTTTTCTTAGAAGAAAGAAGCCAAAGATGAGACACCTCTCATGCA
>JAOQMS010044095.1:0-10801 GCA_027563885.1 Erythroxylum longipes | reverse complement strand
TACAATTTTTGTCTCTTAAACTTATCTTTTAAACACAGAAGATAAGATTTTATATATCATACATAGTCAGCCATAAGGTCATGATTAGTGACATTGTTCGAATTTTAAGGTTCAAAACTTGATGCCATGGAGATACACAATTATAGTGACTTACACAATTAGTGGACATGAATTATCCACCAATGACACAGGCGTATATGACTCCATGGGCAGGTCTGATCTTGAAGCATCGTTATTTAACTTACACATGATTACAGAATATTATATGGTTATGTCATGATGCTTATGGACCTAATCTACAATATCCATAAGTTGTGATTCAAGTGGCTCATTTTCATTAGTTGCACCTGATGATTACCATCTTATGTAACTCATATCCTTTACCTTCTCCATCTCTAGGCTAACAAACAAAAGTAGGAACAAGTGATGTATTTGCATTATTGGGAGACGGACAACTGTAAGTACTATTCTCTTTTTTAATGATATCTACACTCATTTCATGCTCATAGTAGACTATGTCCCTACTCTTAGCAACTTTCTACTTTTTAGGGTTGTAGAGCCTGTAGTCAAACTCCTTATCACTATATCCAACAAATATACACAAAGTAATTTATCTAGCTTTGATCTCTACTCATTTGTTATATGTTTGAATCCTTCCCTTTCCACACTCTTTCAAGAATACCTGGATCCAAAGTGATTGAAGGAGTTTTGTTGATTACTTATACTGCAGTTCTGAGTGCCTCACCCTGAAAGGGCTTTAGTAGATTATACATTCAAAGCATACACCAAACCTTCTCTACAATAATTCTATTAATCCTTTTGGCAACACTATTGTTTTGTAGAGTAATAGGTTCTGTCTTCTCATGTATTATGTCATGTCTCATGCAATAGTTCTCAAACTTGTTAGAGCTCTAATCGCCTCCATTGTCAATTTGGAGACTCTTAAGCTTTCTCTCTGTCTCCCTTTCCACCGTATCGTGGAATTTCTTAAAGGTCTTAAACACTTGGCTTTTTGTTTATAGCATGAAGATCTAAGTCTTACGAGTAGCATCACCAATAAAAATGACAAAGCACTTATTACCACCTAATGACTGCATATCAATAGGACCACATGTTGGAATGCACTTACTCCAACTTAACCTTCTTTTTGGTAGACGCTTTATGAAATAAAACTCGAATTTATTTTCTAGTCACATGATGATCACATAGTCTTCGTAGGGAAAAGAGATTTGAGAGCTAGCAACCTGGTCCCCTTCTCGTTAATATTTCCCCATCTATTGTGCCACAAATATAGAGAAGTGTTCTTCTCAGTGATATGTAGTTCTCTAGCACACACCTTCAAGTGTGTCTTATATAGGGTACAACACAATCAATTACAAACAACTGTCAATGCTCATTTAGATAGATTCTATATCTCATCCTAAACATATCACTATACAAAAATAATACAATCTGTGACATTTTATTGATAAAACATTGCTGAATGTGAAGATTTTTCGTAACGTTTAAAAAAGTCTTCATATTTAGCGACGTTTTATAAAAATGTCACAAATTTATAACACTTATTAAGATGTTTTTTAATTAAAACGTCATGAAATAGAAACCACAATGTTTTGATAAATAAAACGTTGCTATTATGTAAAAAACAAAATTTTGTTTCGCGCGTACAGTCCCGCCATCTTCTCTCTGCCTTCTTCCCAAGCAAAATTGGTTTCTTCTCTCTGCCTTCTGCGGCTCTGTATTTCTCTTTGTTGGTGGTCGCCATATTTCACCGACATCATTGTTCTTGTTTTCTTTCCTTTTATTTTCCTCTTCCTTTTGCCGTCTTTTCCCCTTCAAAAAAAAAAAATCCAAGCACTTACCAATCCGTATTCTCAAACAACATCGATAAGTACACTTAGAGAGGAAGCCGATAATGAGCAAGTGCCATTTCCAAATGAACTTCTAGAGCATCGAAATTTCATTTGGCTTTTTTTTGATCGTTTTCTCTTGGATTTCTTTACATAATGTTCATAGAGGATCGATTGCTTGGCTTTTGGTATGTGTTTCGATCTGTGCATATGTATTGGTTCGTGAATGTGGAGGACATGGTATTTCATATACTCGGGAAAGAAGGATATTCTTTTCTCTGTAAAACTTTTGGCTCCATTTTTGAAATTTGGGTTTCGGAGCTTATAGTTATTTCTTGTATGAACATGAGGGAATAGTTTAATTGGTGTATTTTTATTGGAATTGGTTGGGATTTTTGTATTAAGTTCAAAAAATTTCTATATTCTGTTGATTTTGGGGCTAACGAATTGGTTTCGCTTATAGCATAGCGATACCATTCTGTATGCCACAACTTTTACCCAAGTATATGTCGTTCGTGAAGGTAAAGGGCTCGAGAAAGAAAAATACAAAAAGAAGATAAGGTGCTTGAAACTTAAGCGTGTGGCATTTCTTACAATGTGGTTGACAGCTGAGGATTATCCTTTGCTTCTTGGTAGGATAACTTCTGCATTGCTTCTACTTGATTATGCTGATGGTTTTCCTCTCAAGATTTAATTTCAGTTATCCTTTGGTTGCAGGATCGGCAGACCTTGGTGTTTGCCTGCATACTTCATCATTAGGGTTAGACCTTCCCATGAAGGTATGACAAAAATTTAATCATTCATTGAAAATATATGTAGGTAAGACATATATTGTTCTCAACTTTTGGAACCTTTTCCTTTTTCTAATTTCTCCATGAAAATATATGGCACCAGGTTGTGGACATCCTATTTGTGTTGTTGCCTATTCTTGGTAATTGGCTTCTGTATATTTTAACAGTCTTGTAGGTTTCAGTTATGCATAAATGTGGCAGGGTCATGTTGGTAATAGTATGTATTTGTTTGAAGCATAAAGGAGCTAGTGAATGTTGATAAAAACGGTCTTCTCTTCTCATCATCCTCAGAATTGGCTGATGAACTTATGGTAAATCCATTTACCTATGTTCTCCTATGAATGATTGTGTTTGATTAACTTTGAAGTGGTTTCCTTTCTCAAGTTTTTATGGTGCTTTTTTGAGTGTAAAATGCACCATAAAATATACAGAATGTTATTTTATATCTAAGAATGTTATTTCTAATGATATAAGAGCTAGTGTGCTTTCACTTGTTTTTAAATCTGCTGTTTGCGCAACAATAGGTAGCTGGATAAAGAGATGGACATTACAGAATTGTTAACCAGGTGATTCATAATACAATGCAAAACTATGCTGCTGAATGCACCCAGATGATGTTCAAGGGCTTTCCAGATGAATGTCATGCATTGAACTTACTTAAAGATGGTGCACTGGAAACCGGTTCCTCAAGGTGGAGCACTGAGTGGGAAGAACATGCTTTGCCATTACTAACAAAGGCGAGCTTACTTCATTAATTCACAGCTGAAGTTACTGTTTATTTCTCCTTTGGCATCTTACTAAATTTTTTCTACATTCTTCAGTACTCATGTTGACTGCCACTATCTGCTGAATCTTATCCATACGACTTCTGCAGTGGGTAGATAGTTTTCCTATGGATTTTTCATAAATTTGATTTACCTACCAAACTTTTCCTATGGATTATCATCAATTTGATTTAACTTTCAAACTTGTAGGTTGTTTCTGCGAACCTGAGGTAGTTTTCAGTTTGTAAATCAAACCAGGTAAGTTCAATCATTCCTCTAGGTAAGTTATATAGGTTCAGCAATGCAGAACAAACAGGGGAAGCACTAGATCAAAGTTCAGATATAAGAAACATTTTGTATTAAACAATAAACAAAGCCAGATTTAGACAAATGCTTAGTTATAAGTTAATATTGACCCACGCATTGTCTGATTTCAGCTTTTTCAAAACTATGTTATATGCTTATACAAGGAGATGTGTTTGGGACCTGTGAGTAATCTTGGATGCTGGTTCGTGGAGCAGGCATAAGTTAACCAACTGTGCCAGAAGCACAGAGAGCTGTTTTCTGGAAGTCCTTTCCAAAAAAGTAGTTTATCAGGAACGTGCATTACTGACTTATGGGTGGAAAACTCTATATGCTTTTAATCTTGAAACATAACTATACATGCTTTGTACACTGGGTTTTCGTTATGATGAAGCTTGATTTTTTGTTTGAGTTTGTAAACATGCATTGCAGACGTAAGAAATAATTTTGAGTTGGGGAAATTGACTACCTACTATAATCTAGAATTTCTCAAAATGTTTCGTGATGGTAGCATAGCAATGCAGATTGTGAAGGTTAACAATCTGTTAGATTTAATGGAATCAACGATGTAATGAGATTAAAACAATGTAACGGAGTGTACTTTTGATTATATATTAGTGTCATTCCATTGTAGAACTTTTGCTCCAGTGATGTTGGCAACTACAATCAAGACTTTGTCCCCATCTGTGGAAATTGCACTTCTGAGTTATTTACGAAATTGAAATTATTGTGATATATGAATAATTGTTAAAATTAATGATATACTAAAAAAATTGAAGAATTAAATAAATAAAATTCATAAATAATATTGAATAGTTATTAAACAAATAAGATTTTAAAAACTTTTTATTTAAAAAATAATTATTAAAATTGAAAAATTATTAAATTAAAATTATTTTCAAAAAAATGAAAAAATAATAATTAAAAGAAAATAATTCTATTTGCGACATTTTTTAAACATTCCGCGATGTTTTAAAAACGTTGCAGAATCTAACTTTTCGAGATGTTTTGTTTTAAAATTGTCGCGGAAAGCTTTTTGCGACATTCCACGACGTTTTAAAAATATCGCAGAAAGACCAATTTTTCAGTGACGTTTTTTAAAACGTCACAGAATGTCAGTGTTTTCCGTAATATTTTACGGAAAACGTTGTAGAAACTTTTTGTCTACATTACATTCCGCGACATTTTTTGTGGCTTTTTTAAAACGTCGCAAATTGTATTCTGTGACATTTTTTTAGATTATGTGATGTTTTTCAAACGTCGCAAATTGTACTATTTTCTTGTAGTGTGTGTTGGTATCTTTTTTAGTCAAGCATATTTGGGGATAACAAATAAAGGCGTAAGTTAGGAACGATTGGTACACCTCTCAAGTTCAACATACACTTAACTTTGGTATAAACTCAAACATTTCCCATTCTAATGATGCTAACGAAATTCTGATTTCCCATTTTTACACTTCTAAAATTACCACTTTTATAACTGGTGTATTACTCTTTCTTCGGAACATAATAGTGGGATGCCCCTGTATCAATAAACTACTCACCATATTTAGTATAGTAGTGACATGACCTAGTCTCCTCACCATTTTTAGAATTGGACATATTCTTAAACTTGTCCTACCCTGTGAGACCTTTGCTCTTGCTCCTTCCTTTATTTTCTACCATAAAAGCGTGTACATTATTGACATTAACCTTCTTCCTCCTTATCTTTTTATTAAATCTCTTTGATTAGATCCAAAGAAAGTACAACATTTAGATCAGAGTTGTTGATGCCATAACTAAGGTTTTCTAGCTATTCACTAGGGAACACAATAGGTAGCTTATAACCCATCATCAAGGATGATCTTCATAGTGGTTAGCTTGTTGATGATATACTAAAAATTACTAAGATATTCCGATATTCATTTCTCACCCTTCAACTTTAGGTTTTTAAACCTTTTGATCAAAGAGTGTGGTTGTGAGCATTCTTCCTCTTATAAAGAACCTCCAATTTCTTCCACAACTCTTAAGGATTTGTCTCTTAGAATACGTAATTGAATATGCTAATATCAATCCGCTATCTAATAGTCTAAGGTTTTTTACTTCATCTTTTCTAACTCTTCACTGTCATCTTCTCTAGTTTAGATAAGGCATTGTTTTTCATACAATTGTCCACATCAATTAGATTATAAAGATTCTTGTAATACAAGAGATCTTCCATTATAGGTCTCTATATTGAGTAGTTAGTCGATGTTAATTTCCCCATAAAGTTATTTCCACTCTCTATACTAAAGAATCTAATACTAGTCGTTGGACTCCAAGCAATAACACTTATAGGATCAAAGAGATCACTTAACTAATAACAAACCATTCAAATGATGAAGATAAATGAAAGAAAAATTGAACACATTATTTAACATTAAAAAAACTCTTTAGTGTATAGGTAAAAACCACAAGAAAAACAAAAAATAAATTCCCTAAAGTTAAATAGCAAGATATAAATGTTTTATGTTTCAAGTTATCTAAATGAAAAATACCTAAAAAAACCACATTTAATCTAACCGGCTCTTTTTCTCTCTCCATCTCTATAGCTAGCAACTCTCTCTCTCTCTCTAATACATACACACACAAAACAATACTAGTTTCAACTAATCCTGGAAGTCAAACTTTAATTAAATTTTAATTGATAAATGCTATTTGGATCTAAAACTCTTTTTCTGTCAAGTGCTTTTATCTCATGTAACTTTTGTCTCTCAAACTTATCTTTTTTAGCTTAGAAGACAAGATTTTATGTATCGCACATAGTTTCCCACATGATCATCTATGTTGATTGTGTCTCATCTTTAAGTGTTAAAATTTGACGTCATGGAGATATACAATTACAGTGATTTATATGGTCAAAAAATATGGATGAGTCTGTCTCCACACAGGCATGTTTGATCTCGAAATGTTACCATTCATCTTGCATACGATTACAAAAGCCTACGCGATCATCCACATGGCCATGTCCTTTACTGATGCAACCATGTCCTCTAGGAACATCTTTTAATCATTAGTTTCTACCTTGATTTCACCTGAACATCATTCCTCTTACTTTATGAAGATATCTGGGACCTCTAGAACTCATATTTATTGATATTAATCAAGCAATCATGTCTAAAATGAGGTTAGACATATAACATTTCTAGTGTGTTACAAGCTACATCTTATGAGAAAAATTATCTAATAATCAAATTTCTTTAATTATCGTTTTAATGAAGTTATTTTTTGAGAAATATTAATTATTTTCAATAGAAAATCTGTAAACTATTAAAAATCTACTTTTTAAGGAAAGAAAGAGGTAGATGAGACTTATTTGTATTTCTGAATGCAAGGTCGATGTAGTTATATCCAACTAATTGATTTTACAAACCATAAATGGACAAGAAAAAGTTTGGAAAAGAGTCAATTCTTGGGACCATAGATGGCTTTCAAAGGCAAAGAAGGAGGTCTTGATAAAGTTGGTTTTGCAAACAATTCCTAATTATGTAATGCAGCTATTCCTTTTGTCAAAATCGTTATGCATAGAAATTCAATGGACTTTGAGCAGATTCTAGTGGGGGTAACAGGAGAGGATTGGGAAGGGGTATTCATTGGATGGAGTGGAGGAGGATGGCGCTTTCAAAGGATGAGGGAGGCTTAGGGTTTAAGAGGTTGCATCAGTTTAACCTAGCATTGTTAGGAAGGGTTGGATGGCAGCTCTTCATGGACACAAGTTCTCTTGCTACAAATGTGTTAAAAGCGAGATACTACCCAAATTATTCCTTCCTTGATGCACCTTTAGGGAATCAACTGAGCTACATTTGGAGGAGTTTATGGGAAACACAAAATCTGTTGCGGGGGGTAGGGGGGTTGTCTTGGCGGATAGAGGATGGTACCAAGGTGCCGATTTGGATGGAGCCTTGGTTGCCAGACAAGGATAATCCTATGATTTCTACAAGTTTCTTGCCGAATTTGGGTGGTTTTTTTACGTCCAAGATCTGATAGAGGAAGGGAGATGGAAGACAGATATAATCATGGATAGGTTTAATGCTAGGGATGCCAAGTTGATTAGGTCAATTCCTTTTTCTTCTAAGGTGGCTAATGATAGGTTGGTCTGGAGACTTAGTAATAATGGGCTATATTCTGTCAAAACCGGGTATTATGCTGCTCGAAGATTGGATGAAATCATTGCTTCAGAGAGGGGGCACATGAATTGGACAAAGCATTGGAAAAGACCAGCTCCTGCTAAGATGTTGCACTGCTACTGGAAAGCATGCACACAGACACTACCTACTAAAGACATGCTAAGAATCAGAAGAGTGGGGGTAATAGGTGGCTGCTGTTTGTGCAATGGAGCTGAAGAAACTAGCTTACATCTATTAGTGCGTTGTTCGCAAGCCAGGGCGATGTGGGGAGCTTCATTTTTGGGGTGGTTTAATCCACTAGCTTCCTAGTTTTCGGATTTGTTAGGGAGGGTGTTAGAGGTCTTTAATTCTAGAGATTCAGTTTTGGCATTGATGGTATGTTGGAGCATCTGGGAGAGTAAAAATCAGGTTGTGTGGAACAATCAAAATTTCTCGATGCTTGGGACCTAGCATAAAGCTCTTCGATGTTTCCAGGAATGGGAGTCAGCTAACAAAACATCCTTCTCTGCAAGATCCAATGTTCAAGGTTCTTGGCTTAGGCCTGATATAGGATGGATCAAATGTAACATGGATGCTGCTATTCATGCTAGGGGCATTGGTTTAGGGTTCATCTTGAGGGATAGTAATGGTGAGTTTGTTGGGTGCAAGACCAAGTTCTTTGATTTTATTCTCTCTCCGCGGGAGGCTGAATTGGTAGGTGTTAGGGAAGCTCTAAGTTAGTTAAAGAGCAAAGGTGGGGGCAGATTGTTATTGAATCGGACTGTTTACAAGTTGTCAATGCGCTCAATAGTCAGGATAGCGAGGATATCTCGAGTTTTGGTCTTTTGTTGAATTATTGTAAATCTCTATTGAATGAGATTGGTTAGGTAGTGAAGTTCGTTCATGTCAATAGGGCAGGAAACACCATGGCTCATCTTTTAGCTAGGCCAATGTGTTCTAGGGACACTGAGAATATTTGGTTTACAGTTCCCCCTATAATTGTAAATTCTCTTCTCTTGGAATGAACTTTTATTTTCATAAAAAATTGATTTTACAAGCCTAATCATTAATCTAAAAGTAATGTTATGTGTTGATTATAGACTAATTAGATTAGATTTAATGCATATCACCACTTAATGATAAGGTTCAATCTTTTAAATCTCAGAATTGGATTAAAGTTTTAACTTGCTAAATCATATAAATAGAAGGAAATAATTGAATATACACGGTTTGTTACCTATCCAAAATGTTTCTTGAATCAAAGTCTATGAAATCACTCTTATATTGACTTAGATTCTTACGATTTTTCCGTATATTCTAATTCCTAAAAAAAATACAAAAGTTAATTAGAGCATACTAAATAAAAATCATAATTAAATAAAATTAAAAATATAGCATTTCTATTTTATATGCCATAAATATTCACAGTTGTGATTATATGACACAACTACTTTTTTAAAAATAAATGTTAAGGAAATAAATCATGCAAACGCAAGAACAAACAAACCAAAATCTAACTCTATCATGTCAATTTATACACAAGCCTATCCTTCTAAATTAAAGTTTGTGGATTCTATTTCCATTTTGGAGAAGATAAAAGGAAAAGTCCTCTCTTGGCAAAATCATTTTCTTTCCTATGCAGGAAGAATCACTTTAATCATATCTATATTAAGTAGCTTTCACACCTACTGGTTAGCTCATACAGTCTTGCCTTGTAAGATTATCAAGGAAATTGGTCGTCTCCTGAAAGTGTTTCTGTGGTCTAGAAGTTGTGAATTAGGGTGGAAGGCCAAACTTAAGTGGTGTGACATCACTCTTCTAAAGATATATGGAGGCCTCAGTATCCAATCATCGATGATTACGCAAAATGTTTTACTTAGCAAGGAGCTCTAGAGATTGGTCACGGATAAAGAAGCACTATGGACTAAATGGATTCACCAATTCCACCTTCAAAACTGCAACCTCTGGAAAATAGACACCTCTTCCCATTTCTCCTGGTTTTTCAATGAAGTATTGAAGATGAGGAACTGGCTATACCCTTATATCAAGCATAGAATTAATAGAGGGAGAAGCACATGGATGTGGTTTGACAATTGGCTAAAGATTAGCCCTCTTATAACCCATTATATTTATGCACACTTGTGTAATCGTTCTATCGTTGGAAACAAGAGTTTTAGATCTCATTATTAATGGTGAATGGAGGGACAACTTCAGAGGATTTCTCCCTCAACTAGGGGACATTACTTTGGATGATACCATTTGTTGGGTTCTGAACCCAAGTGGGACCTTTTCTAACGTATCCTACCATCGCATATTCAGACACAATACTATGCAAGTTCTTTGGTATTACCTGATTTGGAAGAACACCATGAACCCCAAAGCATCATTTATCACCTATTTGGCCATCAATAATAGGTTGATGACTAAATGTCGGTGGTTCAATACGTCTGATATTTTTTGTGAAATTTGCCAAAATGTAGATGAAGACAAAAATAATCTTTTCTTTAATTGTATTCACTCCAATTCCATATGAAGTAGGATCCAATATATGGTGGGAGCGATAAACCATCACTATAAATGGGAGTGTACGTTGATATGGTTCATCAACAATACGAAAGTAGGTGATAAAAATGTTGTACTCCTTAAACTTGCGTTTGTCTCCACAATCTATACGATTTGGAAAGAACATAATAGAAGAGTACACAACCTAGCTGCAGAAGATAAAAATCATCTTGCCGACAAACTTCTAAATGGATCCGTGCTGTTGTCTTAGGCAGGAAATGTAACACTCCACTCCCGCTGGATCCGAACCCGATATCGATGGTGATACTCGAGTCCGTGCCCCGCGAGAATGGTGTGTCACATCACTTCACTAAACAAAAGTCGGTATAATTTTTTTTTTTACATTTTGTTTACTTAAACCGAACACGAAACATAGTACATTTAATTGATGAAACATAAAGAACAGAA
>JAOQMS010044094.1:0-10802 GCA_027563885.1 Erythroxylum longipes | reverse complement strand
TCCATCATCCAAACAACATTTCATTACATTACATTATGAACCCTTCCATCCCTCCCAAACGACGTATCACTATATTATATTCCATTCCATTATAAACCGTTCCCTTCTGTTCCATTCCGTTCCCTTCCGTTCCATTAATTAACATCTAACCAAACAAACCCTTAGAAAGCTTATAATTGATTAATTATACATTTTGGTAGGATTGTCAACAGTTTGAACCAAATTATCTATATGTACAAACATTATACTAAGTAATATAATATTAAAATAAAAGAATATTAATTTCACTAGTCCCCTTTGCATTAATACCTCTGGTTGTATGAAAATAAAAAAACACAATATTAGGTAAGATAATATAAAATAGATAAAATACATATATTAAAAATAAAATAGTTTACCATTAATATCTTCATTATTTAATCAACTTTGAGCACACATAAAAGCTTCCACAATGTGATAATGAAGTCGACTATGATGAAGAGTAATGATCTGACCACTAGTACTAAATGCAAACTCTTAAGCAACGATGAATCATGGAACAGCTAACAAGTCTCATGCAATGACTTACAAGATCGGATAATTATGTTTAGACATTTTCCACCATGACAATATATCGAACGACTCACCTTCAGTTTCAAGAACACAATTTGCAGAAAAATATTTATCTAACTCTATCGTATTGTAAGAAATCCTAGCTCTTTTCTCTTTCAAAAAATTTGAAAGAGAATCTGTCAATAATGGGTCAGAAGAAAAGGTCAAACTTGAAACTAAAGTTGGAGTTAAACTGCCTGCAACACTACTAAGATCCTGATCATAAGTTTGTTGCATTCTGACTTCATAATCATTAAACAATTGATACCATAACTGTTTTATGATATGTAGAAGCTCTTAAGCTTTACCAATGTACAATGCATTATAAATATATTCAACCTTGTCCATCTTGTATCCCGGGTCCAACACATATAATACTGCAACAATATCTCCAACATTAGACCAATAAGAATTAAACTTCTCTACCATTCGCCATAGTCCAAATAACTGTATTAGAGTCAAATACCCACAATGATAAAACATGGTTTATGTTAGACATAGTGCTAAAGATACAGTACGAAGTTGGATATTTTATTCATGAGAATAATTTAGTTCACTTATTGAATAATTTCAACCTCATACAAAGTTCTCTAGCCGCCAAGTCCCATCGATTTTCTGATGCTACGCAGTTATACTGAGAATCCTTTCAGCTAGTCTAATAAACAGCTGAGCATATGGGATTGTTGACTTCAACATATTAAAGGTCGAATTCCATCTAGTAGGAAAATCCAAAACCAACTTCTTTGAATTTGGAATACATAAAATCTTTGCATTATCTTCAAAAGTTTCAACTCTTTTAGGAGTTGCATTCCAATATAAAACACTATTTCGAATACACTCTATTGCTTCATTTATCGTCTCCAACACATCCTTTACAATCAAGTTAAGAATATACGCAAAACAACGCATATGAAATAACTTACCTCCAGCCAATAAGTTCCCAACCCGCATCTTATCCTTCAACTTCTCAATCATAGCATCATTTGTGCTACAATTATTGACTGTGATGAAGGATACTTTGTTATCGATGTTCACATTCATCAAACAGTCTTTCAACACGTTTACCAATTTTTCAATTGTATGCGATGTCGGCACATAAATAAACCTATCGTGAAAAAGCATAATAACATGAATCATAAATTCATAAAATAATGAAAAAAGTAAATAATAACAATATTAAAGAATATAAATTACCTCAAAAGTCTATTGCATAACTTTAAATAATTATCAATAGAATGTATCGTCACCGCCATATAACCATTCTTTTGGTTATCAACTATCCACATGTTCGTTGTTATGGCAATTCGTCCTTGAACACTCGACAACGCTCTTAATGTTTCTCTTTTCTGGTCCTCATAAATTTTGAGAATATCATTCCTTAATGTACTTTGACTTGTAACCTTGAAAGTCGGTTTGAGTGAATTAAGAAATATTTTGAATCTTTTGCTTTCAACCATAGATAATGGTTGTTCATCTCCAATAATCATATTAGCTATCAAAATCCTTGATCTATGGTTGTTAAAAGTTGTTACGACCATTTCATTCTTTCCCTTCATAAGGTTAGGGGTAAAAAATGTTTTACCATCTTCCTTCTAGTACATGATTACATATGTCTCTTTAAATGAGATTCCGCCTTTCGAATCACTCGAATACAACTTTTGACAATAATTGCACTCTGCTTTTTCAATTCTATCGGTCGATATAGTCTTCTTAAAATGATTCCAAACTTCACTTTTATGTTGAGTAACTTGAGTTCTAATTGAACTTCTATCGTCACTTGGTGTCGGAATAGAAGTTTTCACTTATACTTTTGGTACTAGATTAGAACCCCTAACTAAAGGAATATGCTTTGCCCATATACCCCACATGAAGTTCCTCCTGGTTTTCCTGAATTTTCAAGGTATTAGTTCCAACCAGTGGCATGTCTCTTACAGTAATTCACATGTCTAGAATTACTATAAAAAACTGCACATCTTTTAAGTTTCCAACTGCACATCTTGTGCATTACATAAAATAATTAACCCACATATTCTCCTTACAACACCACTTGAAGTTTTCTTTCACATACATGAATATGTCTGCAAATCAGATCACAGCTCATTTTAGTAACACATCAACAAGCAATATGCAATCTTCTTTCGCTCTCTCACTATCATCACATCCAACGTCTACTACCATGTGATCTAATAAAGCAGCAATGACTAACAATCAAGAGTGTGGCATTTCATCAAACATTATACATGCATTATCTCATATTCTCAATATTAACATATAAAGTTCTCAAATTATCCAAATATGTTCTCAAAACAATCAACTATTAATAAAGAACCAAAACCTAAGAAGAGATAATGAGATATTACCTTATTAAGTATGTTGCACCATTTACCGTTGGTTGTTTTGAGCGTTGGTGACTTCACAGTTCACATGGTCGATGATAAAGGATAGATGACACGAAGAAGAAGAAGGAAGGAAGAATGTGACACGAAGAAGAAGAATGGATGAAGAACAGAGGAGTGAAAAACCAGTGGAGTATGACGTTGTTGTGTGAGTGAGGGTAACAGAAGCAATAGCTGGGTGAGAGTCAGGGAAGGGAGGGACGGTTGGCTGCTGCATTGTTTCGTTTAATGAAATGCAAAACGACGTCATTTTTGCTTTCAACAAAATGATGTCGTTTTGTCTTATATTTTTGTCTTATGTTTTAAGTTCTGTTTTATAAATTAAACGACATTTTCTTGCTCTTAAAGCAAATTGATGTCGTTTTGTCGGTGGAATTTATTTTAAACATATACAAAACGACACCATTTTGCACCAAACAAAATAGTGTTGTTTTGTTTGGTTACTTTGGGTGGCCCACGAGCCACAGGCCGCGCTGCTTGGCTTGAGCCACAACCGGACCTAACGACCTTGACCCTGTTCGTAGGCCGATTTGACCTCGCTAAACTTGTTGACCACGGACCGGATTGGGCCAGGCTGAGTAATTTTTGACATCCCTACTCATATTCATATCTCTAGTTGTTAATTACATGTTTATTTTCCTTAATCCTTTCTCTCTTCTGCCTCCCTTGATAGAATTTAAATTCATTGTCGAGAATAACCATGTACGGGTCGGGCTGGGTCAAAAATAAAAAACATCGTTTTGTGCCTTTTTGTTGGCTCATGGCCAAGTTGGGCCAAGCAATCTCGACTCATAGCTTGGTCAACCCGTGCCAAAGTTAGATAGGGCCAGGCCAGCTCAGGTGGGTTGAGCTATATTTGTCATCCTTAATCAAATGTTTTGAAAGAATGTACTACGTAATGATGTTTATGTTAAAATAATATTAAATTAAAATTTAAAAGATTTTAAAATGATATTATTACCTCTATTAATTACAATAAAATCATTTTAATTATTTATATTAAAAGAATGTCCAACTTTTTCTTAAAAAATGGAGTATGAGCTTACTCCTTTAGATTCGAGTCAGATTCAAATTAGACTTATTGATCTTGAATTGAATCAAAATAGTTTTACTATGTTTATATAATTATTTTAACTTTCAATTATCATTCACGTAACAAACGTATTTTTCTATTATTCAATATAAGAGTATAAGACTTGAAATGAGCGGTCAATTTGTTCCATTTTAATCATAAAGTCATAAGTTTAATTTACAGAAATACTCTCTTTATAAAAATACAAAGTGAAGAATCTTGCAGACCGAAGAGACTTTAACTTTTTATTATTCAATACAAATTTGACCTTTTATTTTTTGGAAAACAAAATTAATCTTCAATATTGAAAACAAATATATTCTCCAACTCTTCCTTCAGTAACTAATACAATGTTTGTCTTATAAACTTAATTTTGCAATGGACTCGTGAACAATTTTCTACTGCAACGGTTGATACTGCATGTATTCGGTCTCCCCCTTTTGATAATTTCTATCTATGTCAAACTATTAAAAATTAACAATTTTTTGAATAATTAAAAATAATTTTAATTAATTATTTATTAAATACTATTTTTATTAATTATTAATAATAATAAAATATTTTAATTAATTATTTACAAAATCAATTATATAATAATCAAACATAATTAAAAAATTGTCATTACTATTTTTAATATTTGATACCAAATATAACTATTAATTTCTATAATCTCATTTATAATATTTAGATACTAAACACGTATAATTAGTATTTCCATTCTTATTCTGATTCTCACTTTTCATTCTGATTTAGGAATAACAATCGGTCAGCTTAAGTGTAAAATAATGTTTTTTCTAGTTGAGTCCAGGGTAAACTGTCCAAGCTCAGACTTGCTTAAGACCCAATTCCTTTAAACAAAATAATATTATTTTGCTCTGAAGAATTATACCTGGGATTGATCTAGGCCTAATCCCATAGACCACTTATTGAGAATACCTTAGTCTGTACTTATGGATCAACTATTATCACTTCGGTTTCGATTTGATTCCTTCGTTACATATTACCAAACAATACAAAAAGATATTTTAAAATTATAAATAGGCTGTTTAGTTCAAGGAATGGAATAGATAAGGAATAGAATATTTATTCTTAAGAATAGAAAAGATGAGGAATAGAATAGAATGAATATTACTTTGTTTGGTTCAAGGAATAGAATAGATAAGGAATTTCTACGCTAGTGCTTAATTTGAAAATATAACGTTGGAATGACAAAGGATTAACTAACAAAAATACCAAAATATCGTTATCCTTATAATAATAATAATAATAATAATTATTAAATTCATTATTTTTAATTATATTTATTTTATGATTAATAAATTCCTTATTATTATTATTATATATTTTTAATTTTATTTATTTTTATTTTTATTATTAACAATATTTTTTATTATTATTATTATTAATTTTCTACTAACAACTATTATTATTATTATTATTAATTTTATTATTATTATTATTATTATTATTATTATTAATTTTCTACTAACAACTATTATTATTATTATTAATTTTTTTAATTATTATTTTCTTATTATTATTAATTATATTTATTATTATTATTAAATTCCTTATTATTATTAATTTTCTTCTTATTATAATTGAATTTATTATTCTTATTATTATTATTCTTAATTTTATTAATTATATTATTATTATTATTATTATTATTGTTATTGTTATTATTTTTATTTTTATTTATTTTTATTTTTTATTGTTGTTGTTATTGTTGGGAAAACCTATGATTAATCGATGCTTTGCAGATAGAAAATATTGTCCAACTCATTTTAAGTTGGAATCAAAAAGGTTATTGACTACAGTAAAACAAAATAGAACAGGGCACACCATCTGGGTTCTATAGGAACAAGAAGTTTATCTTAACTGTTTGTGGAATAGCCTTATTGTCTGAATCATAATGCCTACCAGCGGAAATTGAATATGGATTGCAAATTTAATGAATCATGTTTATGTATTCTTAGTCTTGCTTAATCGTTTCATTTTAGTTTAAGAAGTTATTAAGTGGCAATGATTGTCAGGTCACAACAGAAGACATAATTTTATTGGAGAACTCTTGGCTAGAACTATAACAGCAGAAAACACTAAGATCATGAAAGCGTCCAATTATACGTCCCATTCATCGTCCCTCTACAGATCCTAATAACCAAAAAACACCCTCTATATAAAGATAAGGTAAAGAACAAAAAATATTTGCAGCAGAAGGCAATATCAAGGGAACTAAATGCAAATGATGCCAACCCAATGATACATAGCTACTGCATTGCTGGGTCTGCTACTTCATATTGCAGAAACTTTTGAGCAAGATCAACGAAACAATCAAGTTAACGAAGCTTCGACTGCCCGTTACACATGCTTTTGCTTTCTCACCAACCAAAGCCGTAGGATATATCCAACCAGGAGGCAATAGTTGGAAGAGTTTGCAACTACATTATAAACTATGCTTCTCATGTACAATAAAAAAACAATTTATTATACAGTAATGATCAGTCTTGTGGAAACTCAGAAAAGAAAGCGGAGCAGCAACATGAAACTGAGATTAAATTGGAAAGAAATAACTTAAAGTTACAGTTTCAACAGAATAATACCCATGATCTACATAATCTCCCATGAACAAATAATTTGTATCTAGACACTACCATGGATACAACAAAGGATAGACAATGAACGTTTAGTTTTTGGATAAAATCAACTCTTATCTAAATTATGCAAAGGACAGATACTACATAAAATTGCATATTGCAACAATCAGGAAATACCTTTCCTCCAATACGAAATAGCTCAGCGAGATCATGGAATTGACTGTGGATATCACCATAGATTGTCACAAGGCTTTTAACAAGTTGTATCAGTCAAGTAATATAGATCTATTATCATTGAAGATTTATGGCATAAAGTAAAATCAAAACAGGGATGATAATCTGAGCACCAACTAAAATAAAAATCATAAAACCAGCACTATCAAATGAGGCCAGAAAATCCATATTAAAACCAAATTTCAATCTAAACACCTGCGTTTACGGTGCAAAATTGTATGAACATTCAAAGAACAAATTTAACCATACAGACTAGTATTTCTCTGACATAGCAAAAAACTTTCGCTAGCAAAAGTTTGTTGAGAAGCTCTTAGCTCACCTTCCAACCTTTCACCCAGAAAATGATTGCATACCCATATACATAACTAAAAGGGATAGGGGAAGGGCATGTAAAACAATGACAGAGGGAGTACCTGAACGTTACTCTCGTCCATCAATATCTCCTTAGCCTTTTCACACAAGCCCCTTACCTGTATCAAGAAAAATCATCATTACCTTAATATCCTGGATAATGTATCATGCAAAGGACATTCAATAATATCATGCTCATGGCAAGGTATTACAAAGCACAAAGCAATACTCTAACAACCCTACCAGTCATAGCCTTTACTTGTTAAACAACAAACTAAATGATATTACAACTACATCATTGTAAGCATCCCTTTAAAAAATCATATACTTCAACATCTCAATATCAACCTTTAAATTAGCATAACAAATCCATGATAAAAAAGAAATCTGTATTACTCAGTTTTTCCAGGATCACATTGTATAGACAAAAATCAAAAATCAAACAAGGCAAAAGTTCCAAGCCAAGAGTAAAGTTTGGAGATCTTAGGAGAGCGTTTACAAGTATAAATTTTTTCATAAAATCGACATTCACTTAGTTAAGGTACCTAAATTCAAATTCTCGAGTTTTTATAAAAGATCGAACCTTTTAAATACCCTTACATTGGTTGAAAATCTGAATTACAAAATCACACTCCAAAAGACAATCTACCATTTAAAGTCACACCCATTAACGGATCTGATTCAGTTTCACAAACTAAGGTTTCCTAACGCCACAAAATCCCGTCTCCAAAAGAACAGATGTTTTCCCTGAAATGAAACAAAAATAAAAAATTCAAACTTTCCCTCCGATCTGGTCAATCCAGAACCCCCCCCCTAAAATGTCCATTCACATTTCTAACAAACACAATTGAAACGTAAAGGCCATAATGAACATCTACCTCTTCTGATTGAAGATAAAGAGACGCCCGCCTGCCCGCGTGAAGAGCGTGCTGCGTGAGTGAAGATAGGAGACGGTACGTGAGTGAGGTCTGCGTCAAAATAGCCTAGGGATATAGGTTGTCCAAAGAGAAAGAGGGCGTGTTGAGTTTATTCTCAACTGCGTCGAATAGGTAAAGAGGGGGGTGTTATCTTTAAGGAATACGTAACCTTTAGCAACGTTATTCCGTGGGACATAAAATAAATTAAACAGAGGAATAAATAATAGGTAGGAATAGAACCAAACAGCTTGTTAGTGAATTGATAGCAATAAAAGCGCATAAACTGAAGTGATTAGAAATTGAAGCAATAGTGTTATTTCAAGTTTCAGCCTCCACCATAAGTTCAACTAATTTAAATTTACTAGCAAAAGCTACTAATGGTTGTAGTACTTTAAAAAGATTCTTTGGAATATGATATTCCTGACTTCTTTAAAAAAAAAATTTAACGATTTATTAAACTAAATTGTGTCTACTTTCTAGTAAAATGGATAAGACTAGCTTTTTAGATCATGGCCTATTTACCATCAAGATATTATATGTACTTTTAATTTGGAAAAATATGTAAACTTTTATTATTTTTAATTCTATAGCTGGAACAAAATTGAAGCCACAAAGTACAAGACATACAAATTGGCTGATGCCTATCAAACTTTTTAGTGACAAAGCAACCACTACAAAAAATTAATACAATTCGCGATGTTTTATTAATAAAACGTCGCGGATTGTAAATACTTTTTGCGACGTTTTTAAAATTTCACAAAAAGTTTACATATTCCGCGATGTTTTATGAAAACGTAGCTGATTTGTGACACGTTTTGCGACGTTTTATCAATAAAACGTCGCAAAATAAAAACCGCGACGTTTTGTTGAATAAAACGTCGCAGAATGTGTTCTGAAAAATGTTTTCCCCCATATGCAAAACGACGTCTTTTGGTTTTTCTTAAAACTTTCCCTCCACCTGCGCGCTAACTATTTCCTTCTCCACAGCTCCATCATTCTTCCTCCTCCAGATTGGTCCGTCTTCCGTCGTGTGCGTGTTCTCCGTCAAGCTGCTGTGTCTCCGACCATTGTGGTCGTCTTCTCCAATGTATTTCGTCAAGGTATTTTCGTCATCTTTTTCATCATCTTCTTTTCTAGTATAATTGCAAAATCAATCACATAGGGTTAACGATGTTTAGTATTCTTGAAGCTACTGGGTATTCTCTTGATGATGTTCTTCTTTAGAAGCCAAAGGCAGGGGTATGTTTCATTCCCCTATAAAGCTTGCGGCAATCTATCTATTTTGTCCCTAATATTTCTCTTCATCTGTTACTGTAAATAGTTTGGTTGGTTAGGTTGCTTTTGTTTTTAATTAAGTCGTTTAGGTTTGTGTAATCTGGTGGGTTGTTGTATAGAATTTTGTAAGGTGATTTCTAGTGAATTAGGGGTTTAGGTAGTCGATTGATAATGTAAGTGGCTACAAGAAAGGAATCTCCCTAAATTTCGTTGGTAGCTTAGAATGGAACATTAGGAACCTGACAATATGTAGAATGTATTTTAGTTTTCTTTCGATGCCATCGTTCTATTGGGGAGAATAAGAACATGACTTTTGATGCAATATACCTTTGTTTTGAAATAGTCTGGCACAATATGAATTGATAAACTCTATACCATTGTCACTCCTAACAACTTTGGCAGTGGTTTGGAATTGATTTTCAACTAAGGAGATCAAGTTTGCGATTATTTTATAGGTCTGTTCTTTATTTTACAGTAGGATACTACTATCAAAACATAATGAATACCAGTAATAGAAATTGTTTTATATGGTCGCCAAAAGTCTATGCGTATAAGGTCAAGGATATGGTTGGATGTGGTTGAGGTTGTATTGAATGGGACACTCTGCTGTTTTGATTTTTGGCATATGTCACAGGGTAATGGTCTGCAGGATTCTGGATTATTTGAAATAGCTAAATTTTCAAAGTGGATTATTTGAAAATAGGATCAGAAGTGGTGATGGGTTGTCGAGTGAATGCCTAAGCTGCAATGAGAATGGTCTGATTATTTATCCCTCATACTGCTGAATACAAAATGGTTTACAGTTTGTGCTTTTTGTAGTACTTGTTCCGAGTCAATCTCATTTGTTTGTGGTTGTATAATTGTATATCCATATGACCATTCTTCCAATTCTTCATAAAATGCTTTGGATAAGGTAGATTCCGAGTATAGTGCTGCTTTTGGTTTTTCCATATTCACCATATGATGTATGGACAAAATACACAAGAGTTTCTTTTTTGTTTTGGTTGAAGCTTTGCCTTCTACTTTTCTTGGGACAAGGTTTTCGCTTCTTAATGCAGAAGGACCTTGTGGTTCACTTTAGATGTTTGAGATCACTAGGAAGGACTGAATGTAGGAGCAATCCTTCTTCAGCTTCTTGGTTTAACGTTCTCAGGATGTGTTGTTTGGCTCCTAAGTTCTCATGAATCCAACAAATAAAGATCAGCAAGTACAGGTAAAACTTAGTTGGTGACCTATTCACCTGTTTTGAAAAGCCTCAGGCTCTCTTTTTAAGTGTTTGGTTAGATTCTATGGTTCTTTAGGGAAAACTAATTAATTATAGTAAATTGAAGACTTGACTGACAAGGGATAAGATTGAAGATTTGGTTAT
>JAOQMS010044093.1:0-10805 GCA_027563885.1 Erythroxylum longipes | reverse complement strand
GCGTCTGCATTGTGTCTCTTTATTTTTGCACTGAATTGTATTTTCTGCAAATCATTGTATTTTGTGTATTTGCGTATTTTATTTGTGTATAACTTTCCAATAGAAAATTGATTAAAGTGTAATATGTTTCGTTTTCGGTTTGAGCTAATCGAAATTCTGGTATAAAAAAAATTTGACAACTCTTGCAAACGAAATGTTTCTGAATCAAAGTGGGTCCAAATTTGTGATTATTGATTTGTGCGTATTCGTAAAATAAAAAAAGATTTATACCGACTTTTGATTGTTTAGTGATGTAACACACCATCCTCGCGGGGCACGGACTCGGGTATCACAATCGATATCGGGTTCGGGTCCAGCGGGAGTGGGGTGTTACATATGATGTGTTTTGTTTTTGGTGTATATGATTAAGCATGGATTTTGAATTGTGTATAGATGATATTGAACTGTAATTGGGCCATAAATGGAGAGGAAATGATGATGATATAATTTAGAAATTATAGACTAAGCAAAAGAGATGAATTAGGATGAAATTGATGATCAAGTGTGCTGGAAATGTGCTAGATGTAGGGTTCCTATAGAACATGCATATGTAATTTAGACATATCTTGCTATATGGATATCCAAATAGTATTATTGTTGATTTATATTAAACTAGAGACAAATGAGTACAATTTTTGTGAAGGAATCAAGTTTGAATTTTGTCTCTAAGAGTTTGGAAATTTGTCTTGAAGTTGAGTTTTGGATCTTGTCTCTATTTCTGAAAAATATGTAGTAAATTGTGTATAACTTGCAGTATACTGAGCCAAATTATATGAATTTTAGTTCGTTAGAAACTTAAGACATATATAAACATTTGTTTAGAATATGGTATTACCAAAAAACCTCATTTTTTAGGTCATAATGGTCATAAACAATGACCTGAAAAATAGAGTTGGAAAAGCCAGAAAATGAGTTCTGTTTACTGCTTTCTGTGAAAGTTCACCGTGGCCAACTCCTTGGTTTGCCAAGGCCAACTTCTAGTATTTTTTGAGGATTCCTCTCGGGAAAAGTTCCCTATGGACAACTTGCAAGATTTTATTAGGATTCCTCTCGGGAAAAGTTCGTCGCGGCTAACTCCTAACTTCGCCGCGGCCAACTTTCCTGCACAGCTTAAACATGCTTCGGTATTTTGATCATAACTTATCCTATAGTTATCCGAATGGAGTGATTCTTGATTTTTAATAAACTATAGACATAGGGATACAATGTTTATGAAGAAATAGAATTTTAATTCTATCTTTAAGAATTTATGAAATTGAGTGCAGGGCACTATTATAGTTTAAGAATAGTCCAGATTATTTGGAGTATAACTTTTCAGATACTGAACCGAATTGGATGATCTTGGTGTCATTAGAAACTTAAGAGATATAAGAACAATTTTCTGGAGAAAGTATCCTTGAATTACTTCATTTTCATTATTAGATTGATCATGGAAAGTTGACTCGAAAGTGTGTCTTAGGAAAAAAATTTGAATTGAAGAAATGAGTTATGAATTTTGATTTTTATGGTTTTATTAAGGTATAAACCATAAGTATAAATGATACTTATGTGAGTTTGAAATATGAAAGATTATGTGATGACAATAATGGAAAGATACCCGAGATTGTCATAAACATGCATGGTACATATTTCATATTCATAAATGTGCATAAATGAATACTTATAATTGTGCTAAAGTGTGATATGTGTATATTGCTTGTTATAGAGGAGCATTTGGAACGTCAACATCCAGACGTTGTTGGAACTTCGAGGCAATAGCTTCAGAAGCAATCTGTGAGTAACGTAGACAATCTCACTTAATTATTTGTTTGCTTAATTTCTGATCTGAATTATCTATGAATGTGATTTGATTGTTGAATTTCGGACATGAAGGTCCGATGATTCTGATATGATGATTTTGATATTGAAGTGCTCCTTGTACGCGAATGTGACGGAATATATGTTACTCAACAATGATGTTGAATAATGTGAATGTGCAAGCATGTGACCAATTGAACATATAATATGTGAATCATTTCGATATTAGAATGTATGAAAGATAAAGGAAGTTGTGACCGTAGTCGCCAGGATAAAGAGCTTAAAGCTCAGACTGTGATCAGAGCCTCGCGCTCAGTTGTGAATGTACCCAGTATCCACTAAGGTATATGGGACATTATTTGATACAGCTCGGTATCCACTAAGGGATATGGGCTAGTAAAAAAGGCACTCGGTCACAAAGACAATAATAAATGAAAGTGAGTTTCACATGCATTGCATTTATATTTGATATGTGTATTTTACATGAACGAAATGATCATTATGATTGTTCTGAAAGTGAAAGGTGATATTTTATGAATATGCAAAGATGTGAAAAATATGTTATGTGTATTGATGTGATGCATGAATTGAGTGAACTGTCAATGATGGTTACCTTATTTAAGTTCGTAAAACTCACCCAAAATTACACGTTGACATTTCAGGACCGAGAGAGGATTCTAGCTACTGAGAGACCATACAAGAAGCTTAATTCTTGTACTTTTGTGAAGAAGATATGGCTCAAAGGTTGGTCAGCTGGACTGAAGGATTTAATTAGACCTTTTGTATTTCCTCTTTTATGTAGTATATTTTGTATTAGGTTATGATGATGTACATGTACAGATTTTTGAAAGCTACAATGTATGTAAATTCAAATTTATGAAATGAAAAGAGGAAATTTGTTTTTAAAATTTGGTGACTTTCTTGTACGATAGAAGATGCCATGATTACGTGGGATAAATTGCTATGTTATAAAGTGAAAGTGTGATAGTTAACACGCCGTTGTTATAATGTATGTACTAGAATCTCATAAGGGTGTTCTGGTATGTACTTTATAGCGGTAGGGGTGTTACAGATAGGTGGTATCAGAGCATAGTTTGGCATCTATAGGGACATATAGGAATGTTAAGCATGAAATATCGTGAGAAATGCAGATAATAATTAAAGTTCTTGTTTATTATAGGTCGTCCGCCATAGGTGAACAAGTGGGAGAATCAGCTGACCTAGGATTTGTAGGAGCCAGTAGAGAGTCCTTTGTACCTCAACCAGAGGTAATGCCTCCTAGAGTTTTCGAGAGAAGGGAGACGAGGTATGATAGGCTATGAAAGCAAAGGGTTGTGGATTTCTATGGTAGCACAGACCTTACTATGGCCGAGGGGTGGTTAGAAAGGACAGAAAGTTTTGATCAGATGGACTGCGAGCCGGATGAAAAATTTGACTATGCAGTGTCTTTACTACAGGGCCCAGCTTACCAATGGTGGATGACTATTTCAGGAAATACCACCAGGCCTTGTAGCCTGAACTGGGAAGACTTTTTAATGGTCTTCAAGGAGAACTACATGCCCAAGATCTACCTGGACAGGAAGATGAAAGAGTTCCTGGATTTGAAGCAGGGTAGAATGTCAGTGGCAGAGTATGAGATCAGGTTTAATGAGCTGATGGGATATGCTACTGCTTTGCTTCCTACCGAGGAAGATAAGTGTAGGAGGTTTGAGGATGGGCTGAACATGGAGATCAGAACAAGGCTAACGATCTCCAATCTGAGCAATTTCACTGAGTTGAGAGTTGCTTCGATCAGACTTGAACAGATACTGAGACAGGGACAAGCAGAGTCTGGGCAAGGATCTAAATTAAAGAGGTCTAGTGAGAGTTAGAGTGGTTCTGGCAGAAGATTCAGTAAGCGCCAGAACAGAGCTTTCAGACCACCAGCTGGATCAAGGTAGTCAGGATTCAGACAGAGAGGTAGTTTTTGCACAGACTGGCAGTGAAAGAGGTATAGTGCAGAGTCAGTTGCCCCAGTGTGAGCACTGTCGGAAGAAGCACGGTGGTGAGTGCTGGACTTTATCAGGAGCTTGTTTCTGATGTGGCTCTCTAGAGCACAAAATCAAAGATTGTCCTGCTACTAGGGGAACTCAGTCTGGTATGAGTGGGAGATCTGGGAGTGAAGCTACTATTCAGCAGGGTAGCGGTAGTGGGACTAGACAGAGAGGCCGTGGTAAAGGAAGAGTGAGCACAGGGAGTCCTTCTGTCAGGACTAAGGTACAGAGCAACCGACCTCAATCTTAGGCCTGAGTCTATGCCATAACTAGGCAGGAGGCACAAGACTCTCCAGATGTTGTTGCAGGTGCGCTATTTGTTTATGATTATGAGGCATATGCATTGCTAGATCTTGGATCTACGTATTCATTCATCGCACCGCATCTGGCATCCAGGTTGCATTGTGATAGAGAGCAGTTAAAGTATGGTTTAGAGGTGAGTACACCAATAGGTAGTACTACAGTGATAGGAGAAGTTTGCAAGAGATGTTTGGTTCGGATTGACCAGGTAGAGTTGGAGGCAGACTTGATTATACTACAGTTGAGGGAGATAGACATTATTTTAGGCATGGATTGACTCACTGCTCATAGGGCTGTCATGAATTGCTATACCAAGAAGGTAGTACTAGAATCTCCTGATCAGCCGAGAGCCGTTTTCAGAGGAATTAGTAAAGCAATGCCAGCCAGGTTGATATCCTTCATGAGAGTATTGAGGATGATGCAAGGTGGATGTGAGGCCTATCTGGCCCATGTCATTGATACTAGAGCTGAGCAGAATATGCAGGACATTCCCATGGTTAGGGGATTCCTAGATGTGTTTCCCACCAAGCTATCTGGTTTACCTCCAGATCGAGAGACGGAGTTTACAATTGATTTAGTTCCATTTGTTGCTCCTATATCTATTCCTCCATACAGGATGGCACTTGTAGAACTAAAGGAGTTAAAGGCTCAGTTACAGGAATTGTTGGAAAAGGGTTTTATTAGACCCAGTGTTTCACCTTGGGGAGCTCCAGTGTTATTTGTAAAGAAGAAAGATGAGACTTTGAGGTTATACATTGATTATAGGCAACTGAATCGGGTGATAGTTAAGAAGAAGTACCCGTTGCCTATAATTGATGATTTGCTTGATCAGTTGTAGGGAGATCAGGTGGTCACTAAATTGAATTTGAGATTGGGGTACTATCAGTTGAAGATAGCGGAGGCTGATGTGCCAAAGAGTGCATTCAGAAGCAGGTAGAGGCACTTCGAGTTTCTAGTAATGCCGTTTAGGTTAACTAATGGCCCAACAACATTTATGGCTTTGATAAATAAGGTGTTTCATCCCTACCTGGATCGCTTTGTGATAGTGTTCATTGATGATATTTTAGTGTATTCAAAGAATAGAGAAAAGCATGCCAAGCATCTGAGAGTGGTTCTGCAGATTAAGAGGGAGAAGCAATTGTATGCCAAATTCAGTAAGTGTGAATTTTGACTAGATCAAGTAGTATTTCTGAGACATATAGTGACTGGAGAAGGTATACGAGTGGATCCAAAGAAGATAGAGGTAGTGATGAATTGGGAAGCTCTAGGGAATGTGTCTGAAATCAGAAGCTTCTTAGGATTGGCCGAATATTACCGGAGGTTTGTCGAGGGGTTTTTCCTTGATCTTAGCTCCTCTGACAAAACTTCTGAGGAAGAATACAGTGTTCAGATGGGATGAAAAATGTCAGGAGAGCTTTGAGGAGCTGAAGCATCAGTTGACTACAACACCGATGTTAACCATTCTGTCGGGAACTGGAGGATATGTGGTGTATAGTGATGCTTCACATTAATGATTGGGATGTGTGTTGATGCAGTATGGCAAGGTGATCGCATACGCATCGAGACAATTAAGGTCTCACGAGATTAACTATCCGGTTTATGATTTAGAGGTAGCTGCAGTTGTTTTTGTTCTAAAGATATGAAGACATTATCTTTATGGAGAGACATTCTAGATTTATACAGATCATAAGAGCTTGAGGTATTTGCTAAGTCAGAAGGAGTTGAATATGAGATAGAGGAGATGGATTGAGCTGTTGAAAGATTATGACAACACGATTGAGTACCAGTCAGGGAAAGCTAATTTGGTGGCTTATGCTTTGAGCAGAAATTATAATACTAGTATAGCTCATATTCAGTTATCAAGGTTACCTAACTTGATTCATTTAAGAGCTCTAAATATGGAGTTGAATCTGGAGCAAGATGAGGCCTTGATCGTTATGTTGAAGTTGAGGCCGATGTTACATGATAGAATTAGAAAGGTACAGAGTAAAGATCCTAATATGGTGAAGCTTATAGAGAAAGTGAAGATGAGTCTGAATTCCTAGTTTGAATTAAGAGATGAGATACTATGGTTGAAACAGAGGTTGTGTGTGCCTAATCTGGATGATCTGAGGAAAGAAATTCTAGAGGAAGCTCATATGGCTGCCTATGCTATGCATCCTGGTACTAACAAGATGTATAAAACGCTGAAGCAGCATTTCTGGTGGCCCAGAATGAAGAAGCAAGTGGCAAAGTATATTTCTAAGTGTATGACATGCCAACAGGTTAAGGCTGAGCATCAGGCTCCAGTAGGGAAGCCGTTTGTTGCCTATTCCGAAATGGAAATGGGAACGAATTACCATGGACTTTATTATGGGATTGCCTAGAACTCCGAGGCAGAACGATGCTATATGGGTTGTAGTGGACCAATTGACAAAGTCGGCCCATTTCTTACCAGTGAGAGAGAATAACTCACTAGATCAGTTGGCCCGGAGATATTTGAATGAAGTGGTTAGACTGCATGGGGTTCCAATGTCCATTGTATCGGACAGGGATCCTAGATTTGTTTCGAGATTCTGGAAGAGCTTACAGTCTGCTATGGGTACTAAATTGAACTTCAGTATAACATTTCATCCTTAGACAGATGGACAAAGTGAGAGGATAATAAAGACTGTTGAGGATATGCTCAGAGCTTGTCTATTGGAGTTTCAAGGAGCTTGGGATCAGTATATAGCATTGATAGAATTTGCATACAATAATTATTATCACAATAGTATTACGATGGCACCGTATGAGGCACTGTATGGAAGGAAATGCCGGTCGCCACTGTATTGGGATGAAGAGGGCTTGAGAAAGGTTGAAGGACCAGAATTGATACAAGACACGGTAGAAAAGGTGAAATTGATTCGCAGCTGAATTAAAGCGGCTCAAGATAGACAGAAGAGTTATGTAGATCAACATCAAAGGGACATGGAATACAGTGTAAGAGACAGAGTGTTTATGAGAATGTCATCTTGGAGAGGAGTATTGAGATTCGGTAAGAAGGGCAAGTTGAGCCCTAAGTACATTGGTCCCTACGAGATCATTAAGCGGATAGGACCTTTGGCCTATAAGTTAGCTTTACCGAATGAGATGTCTCAATTGTATAATGTTTTTCATGTGAGTATGCTCTGAAGATAACGAACGGATCCGACACATACGATACCGGCTCAAGAAATTGAGGTTGCTAGTAATTTAAGCTATGTTGAGGAGCTGATTAAGATAGTGGGATCTCAAATCAAGCAGTTGAGGAACTGAGTCATTCCATTGGTGAAAGTCCTTTGGAGGAATCACTCAACTGAGGAAGCAACTTGGTAAACGGAGGAGCATATAAGGAGACAATACCCCCACCTCTTCGAACAATCAGGTAAGAATTTCGAGGACGAAATTTCTTTTAAGAGGGGGAGAGTTGTAACATCCTGTTACCCATGTTAAGGTTAGAATAGTAAATATGAGAGATTATTAAGAAATTAGAAAAAGCATTTTATGCTTATGCATAATATGACATGCTCATACACGTGAATATTGAACTTTTGCACATTAAAATGATTGTACATGCATTCATTGACATTTCGAATATAATTGATTTGTAAATGGGATTATATTGAGAATTGTGGTTTTTATATGTTGAAAAAATTGATTTGGAGAGTGTATTTAGTAATTTAGATTTTTTAAGAACTTTAGAAAATTTTTGAAAATTTGGGTAATTTTGGACTAGGAAAAATGCCAAGTGGCAAGACAATTGATAAATAGCAGTACAATTAAGAGTCAAATGGCAGTGAAAATTTTTATTAATGACTTTGGGATTTAATGACATATGTCATTGAAATTTGGAGACAATTAGAGTAGAAATTGGAGTTGAATGGACAAATTGAATGAGAAAACCTAAGTGAACCTATAAGGAGATGACATGTGACAAGTGACAAATGTCACTTGCCAAGTCATGTCTTTAAACCCACGATGCTTTCCAATTGAAAGACAAAGTTTAGTGTTTTGTCTTACTTCTCTTCTTCCCATTTTTGTGGCTTTCTTCTTCTTTTTTATCTTCATTCCCATGATTTTTTTCTTACCCAACTATCAACACCTTGCTCTCATCTTCCATTTGCTACTCTTATCTTGTTCTCTCCTTCACTTCTCACAAAAGACCCAACCCTACCACCTTGAAGGATGATGGACATGAGTTGTAGGAGAAGTTAGGGCTCTTGGTGTTCTTGAAGACATTGAAGAGAAATCAAGTAAGTGATGCTTTAATCTTCATGGGTTAGTGTAAACGGGACATTATGATGAGTAATTTAAGGTTTTGTTTTGAATATGAAGTTCCTTATGTAATTTCGTGTGTGTTTGATTTATAAAGAGATTTTTGTCAAAACAATTGAATTTAGTGAGCTAACATTATTCATGACTTAATGATGTGGGTGAATGAAGAGGTAATCGAATTATGTTTTACTTTGGTGTTGTTAAATGGTATATGAAAGTGTAAAAATATGATGAATGAATGAATGAGTTTCTGCCTTGTTTTGTATTAATGATGGGCTATAGCTAGTATGATCATAAAAATGGTGTTGGAAGAGTGATGATTTGTTGATAATTGATAAGTTGTTGTTATTGAGATGATTTTTTTGAGATAAAAAGGTCATTATGATGAATGTGTATATGATGTGTTTTGTTTTTGGTGTATATGATTAAATATGGATTTTAAATTGTGTATAGATGATATTGAACTATAATTAGGGTATAAATGGAGAGGAAATGATGATGATATAATTTAGAAATGATAGACTAAGCAAAAGAGATGAATTAGGATGAAATTGATGATGAAGTGTGCTGGAAATGTGTTAGATGTAGTGTTTCTACAGAACATGCATCTGTAATTTAGACATATCCTGCCTTATGGATATCCAAATAGGATGATTGTTAATTTATATTAAAATAGAGACGAATTGATACAATTTTCATGAAGGAATTGAGTTTGAATTCTGTCTCTAAGAGTTTTGAAATTTGTCTTGAAGTTGAGTTTCAGATTTTGTCTCTATTTCTGAATAGTATGTAGTAAATTGTGTATAACTTGCAGTATACTGAGCAAAATTGTATGAAATTTAGTTATTTATAAACTTAAGACATATATGAATATTTTTTTAGAAGCCATTATTACCAAAAAAACATCATTTTTTAGGTCATAATGGTCATAAAAAACTGACCTGAAAAATAGAGTTGGAAAATTGGAAAATGAGTTTTGTTTACTGCTTTCTGTGAAAGTTCGCCGCAGCCAACTCCTTGGTTCTCCGCGGCAAACTTGTAGGATTTTTTTAGGATTCCTATCGGGAAAAATTTGTCATGGCCAACTCCTTGGTTCGCCACAGCCAACTTGCAGGATTTTATGAGGATTCCTTTCGGGAAAAGTTCGCCACGGCTAACTCCTGGCTTTGCCGCGGCCAACTTTCCTGCACAGCTTAAACATGCTTCGGTATTTTGATCATAACTTGTCCTATAGTTATCTTAATGGAGTGATTCTTGATTTTTAATAAACTATAGACATAGGGATACAATTTTTCTGAAGAAATAGAATTTTAATTCTATCTCTAAGAATTTAAAATTCTAGACTGAAGTTGAGTGCAGGGCACTATTACAGTTTAAGAACAGTCTAAATTATTTGGAGTATAACTTTTGGGATACTGAACAGAATTGAATGATCTTGGTTTCATTAGACACTTAAGAGATAGAAGAACAATTTTTTAGAAGAAATTATCCTCAAATTACTTAATTTTCATTATTATATTGATCATAGAAAGTTGACCCGAAAGTGTGTCTTAGGAAAAAAATCTGAATTGAAGAAATGAGTTATGAATTTTGATTTTTATGGTTTTATTAAGGTATAAACCATAAATATAAATGATACTTATGTGAGTTTGAAATATGAAAGATTATGTGATGAGAATAATGGAAAGATACCCGAGATTGTCATGAACATGCATGGTACATATTTCATATTCATAAATGTGCATAAATGAATACTTATAATTGTGCTAAAGTGTGATATGTGTATATTGCTTGTTATAGAGGAGCATTTGGAACGTCAACATCCAAACGTTGTTGGAACTTTGAGGCAATAGCTTCGGAAGCAATATGTGAGTAACCTAGACGGTCTCACTTAATTATTTGTTTGCTTAATTTCTGATTTGAATTATTTATGAATGTGATTTGATTGTTGAATTCCAGACATAAAGGGCCAATGATTCTGATATGATGATTTTGATATTGAAGTGTTCCTTGTATGTGAATGTGAAGGAATATATGTTATCAACAATGATGTTGAATAATGTGAATATACAATCATGTGATCGATTGAACATATGATATGTGAATCATTTCGATATTAAAATACACGAAAGATAAAGGAAGTTGTGACCTAAGTCATCGGGATAAAGAGCTTAAAGCTCAGACTGTGATCAGAGCCTTGGGTTCAGTTGGGAATGTACCCGGTATCCACTAAGGGATATGGGACATTATTTGATACAGCTCGGTATCCACTAAGGGATATGGTCTAGTAAAAGAGGCACTCGGTCACAACGACAATAATAAATGAAAGTGAGTTTTATGTGCATTGCATTTATATTTGAT
>JAOQMS010044092.1:0-10807 GCA_027563885.1 Erythroxylum longipes | reverse complement strand
CAATTAATTTAGATTCTAATAATATACATGTTTCCCATACATTTCTATGTATATGTATATTACTTACAAAAGAATCTTGGTACATTTTGACCAGATATATAACGCTCACACAATAAAACCAAACTCTTTTGTTTTATTAATAATAAATATTTTCATTACAAAACTGTAACTAAAGAAGATAAAGTTTTATGTAAATATACTTGCTTTCCAGGGCACTATATTTACATAACTCCAACATTTTCTTGACTAACACATAAGTTGATCTCTTATAATAGGAACTTTCAATTTCATTATAAATGTAAAGGTCTCATTCTCACTCACCTTATATATGTTGATGATCTTCTGATCCTTTGTGGTACTGATCCTCATTTGATTACCATGATGATACATGCACTAGAACTATTTGCTGATTGGTCAAGTTTGAAATATAACTGTGAGAATAGTTGTCTATATATCTTTACTGATGTGAGAAATCTTACAAAAGTTTAAAGACTAGTTGGGATGAATATGCATTATGCTTCTTTTTACTATTTGGGAGCTCCTATCACTGCTTCCAAACCCAAGTCTAATGATTGTCTTCCTCTTTTTAAAAGAATTAAGGCCAAAGTGAATGCCTGGAAAAACATGTTTCTTTCTCATGCTGCTCGAATAACCCTCATTATATCTATCTTAAGCAGCTTACATATTTATTAGACTTTTCATGTTGCCTTGCCTCGAAAAGCCCTTAAAGGAGTTGATAGAATCCTAAAAGCATTCCTATGAACTGGTAGATCTGATAACTCACTTAATGCTAAGGTTAAATGGAGTGAGGCTATTATTCCAAATAAGTATAGTGGCCTGGGGATCGTTTCTATCTATATAATGCAAAAAGTTTTAATGTGTAAGAGGATCAGGCAAGTCTATACTGATCATAATGCACTATGGGTTAAATGGATCTATGAGTTTCACGTAAAAAATATGAATTTCTGGCAAGTTCCTTATACTAGAGAGTTCTCATGTATTTTCCTCCAGATGATGAAGTTGTGTTACTTAGTTTATCCTTCTATTAAACATAAGGTTGGCAATGGTGCTAGTACTTGTCTTCGGTATGATAACTGGGTTGACTCGAATACACTTATTCTCAATCCTTAGGTCCATCACTTGATAAACAGAAATTCTCTTAATAATAAGGTCTCATCTTTGCTATGCAATGTCCAATGGAGAGGGAGTTTCTGAGGCTTCAATTATCTAGTTCAATTCTTTCCTCCTTAAATTAATGTATTGATTAATGATTCTATAAGTAGGTATATTGATCCGACCAGTAAATTCTCTAATAAATCATGTTATCAGCTTCTTACAAGGGGTTTAAGGAAGGTATCTTGTTTTACTCTTTTATGGTGCAATTCCATCCACTAAAAGCCTCTTTTATTTCTTGGCTTGCCATTAAAAACAGAATTGGGACTAAAAGTTGATGGCATGGCACTGTGGAAACAATTGTGTCTTGCGTAAAATGGTAGCAGAGGAAAGAGATCATCTCTTTTTTCTCTACAACCTCTCTAAAGCAGTCTGGATTAGGATTTTGCATTTGCTACCTGATGATAGTTATTCTTATACTTGGGAATAATCTCTTAACTGGACCATAAGGAACTCTAAACATATTATGCCTAATGTCATTGTTGTTAAAGCGGCCTTTACTACTTCTACTTACTTTCTTTATAAGAAGCGTAACTCTCGTAGATATACTAATCGTGAAGAGGGAAAATACCTAGTAGCTGATAGGATAATTAATTAGATTAGAGCTGCCTTAATTGTCAAAAGTCTTCATTCTTCTCTCTCTCCTAATATGAGATTTAGGTGGAATCTCTAATGTGGTTTCTCATGTTACTCTATTGGCTTTATTTATTACTCTTTTGTACCTGTATATACCTTTTTCAATTTGAACTCATTGTAATGTTATTTTATTTTTTTTCTATAGTTAATATAATATTTATTTTTCAAAAAAAATTGGAGGTCATATCATAATTTATCAAGTATATCTTAGTGATTAGAATTAGTACTAGCATTATCATAATATATTTTATGGTAAGGTCTAGTATAATAGTTTTATACATTAATTATTTTTAGATATTTTATTTGATTTATAATTATTAGCATATTGACGAATCATTTTTGCATGCTTTCTTCGTTTTACTTGACTATCTATTTTCCTTCTTAGTTTTTCTTTAAAGATATTTATCTTTAAAAAGTTTTATACTTTCTTAATTAAAGATTAGATATTCACTTATCTTGTTGTTAGTAAGGAAATACAAGAATAACTTATTTTTTATAATAATATTTTTGAAAACTAAAATAATTATAGTAATGAGAGAATTCTTATAAGAGTTTCAAGAGATATAAGAGACAACTAAAAGTTGTCTAGCTCTATTACAAACATTTTAGTTTATGCAAACTAGTACGAAACTTAGTATAGCCATCATCCTGAACTAGATTAGATTTTTTGCACATCTTACCCTCTCTTGTGTATAACCAGAGAGATTATAATGAGGTCAACAAAGAAATATATATTCTCTTAGACAGAACCCAATTACTTCATTTAAGGCTTTAAGATTTGTTTTTAATAAAGTATGGTCCTCTATTTCCATGCTAAGCAATCTTTTCTCAAAGTAACCTTTAGTTTTCTTACAGGGACTTAGAACTGAAGTATCATCTTACCAGCGTCAATTTATTCCCTATCTTCTTACCATGTTAATTGATCCTAGACTAGTATTTATATTTTCCAAGATGATTCCCTTAGCCCATTCAATTAAACTCTCATAAAATCTCATCTTATCTTGTCTTTCATTATTGAAAATTCTTTCATTTCTTTCTTTTTATGTAGCATATATTCTAGAGCATATTGCTATCTTGAATAGTTTATGGCCTTCTTTCTTAGATGATGTCTTCTAAAGACCTATTGAATAATATGTCCTCAGTTACATCATTAATGCAATAGTTTAATTTTGATCCAAAGCCCTTTTAAGTAGTAACATTTGAAGAATAGATGATCTCTAAATTCAAATTAGAGTTGCAAAGCTTGTATATTAAGTTAAATCTTAGAGAAATCTTGGTTCTATTAAGAATGAAGAGCTTGTTTCTAATGGTGAGCCATATAATAAATGAAACCTTGGGAGGTATTTGCTTACCTCAAACCAATTTCCTACAATGAATTATAGAAGTTGAGTGCCTAAAAACTTGATAACATTAGTGATTAGTGAAGAGCTTAGAGGCATGTCTAAACCATCTTATGCTATCTTTTGTTTATTGGTAGGGGTTCTTCCTTGACAAGTTATTAAGTATATTATACTAAGTACGAACGGGATGGACGAACACGAATCCATCCCATTCATCCATTTCATCTAACGGTTAATAATTAACCTACCTGTGTCTTCCTATGCATGACTCGTATTGTACGTCCACATTTTACTACTAACCAACGCGTTTTACTACTAACCAAGGATGATCCAAACTTTCCAAAAACAATTACTATTATAATACATTATTTAACAAATATATGTCACGCCTGTGACTATTAAGTCACAGGCGTGACATACACAATATTTTTTTCATTTTTGACTAATTCATTCGATTCGTACATTTAATCTGACGACTCTAATTTTGGGTAAATAAAGTGGTCTTTCACTTCTCGATTTCTCAATCTCTAGTGTCTTCTATAACCTCCTTTTTTTCTCCGCCATCACAGACCTCGCAATCTTCGTTTTATTTACAAAATTCCTAATTTTCTCTGCTTTGTATTCCTGTTGGTTTAGATCTAATAAAAACCTTTTTCTTCTGAGACCTTTTCTTTCTTTTTCAGTGTCGGTCCTTCATTTCTCAATCTCTAATGTCTTCTACAACCTCTTTTTTTTCTCCATTGTCACAAACCTCGCAATCTTCGTCTTATTCACAAAATCCCTTATTTTTTCTGCTTTGTATTCCTGTTGTTTTAGATCTGATAAAAACCTTTTTCTTCTTCTTTTTGATATATATCTTTTTTTGGTTTACTTTTTTTTTTACATTCAACTGATCTCCAAGAAATAACCACCAAGTCTTCTGGACAGGACCAAAACTTCCTCACTTCATGCCTTGGAGGGACTCAAATTCATCCACAAAACTGATGGAGGAGCACGATGGCATACTGTGGAGAAGCGGTTTGATGAAATTACTAATTCAAGTAATGGTTTGTTTCGTCGATGACGTTTTTGGGAATGCATAGGTACACAAATTACGTTATAAGCTTCCAGCTGTTGAGGATGTTAGTTTTTATGTAAAGGCTTCATCTTTTGGTTGATTTATTATAAATTTGAATGTCGTTCTAATGCCAAGAATAATGGAGCCCAAGGAGTTGATTGGAGAGTTGTTTACCGTGCTTGCTAGAAAACGGAATTCTAATGAAGGGGCTGAGGTTATTCTAGGACAGATTTATGATCAGAGCTTCGATTCAAGGCTGCAGGTTTTGTTTGAGACTTTGAATTTATATGAAAATTTCTCAGTTTTCATCAAAATTTAAGCTTAAACAAAAATTGCATAATTGATAAAGATGCTAATGGAAAACTTACAGAAGAGGAAGTCAAAGAGGTAAAGTCCCTCTAATAGTTGTAGTAACTAAACCCTGAAATTAAAATTTGTCCATAGATCATAGAACAAGTTATCTTATAAATTACTTATTTTATGGTTCGTTTGAGCAGATTATCACCCTTATTGCTTCTACAAGCTTTCAGCTATACCAAACTAGAGTGTGAGAGGAGATAGCAAAAATCTAAGTAAAATGGTAAGCCAGAAACTAAAGCCTATTGTGGATAAGAACCCAATAAGGAGATGGTGCAGAAGTACTAGGTACTTTTTATTAGACAATTGGCAGAGAGTTCAGGTGATGGCTCTGTGGATTAGGGTTATGGCTAGTTTATTCACCCAAGCAACGATCTCTCTTTTTCAAGTCTTTAACCTAGCGTCTGTTTATACTTCTCTTCCCCTCCCTCTTTTCACCTCTGGCCTCATGTTCGTTCTTTTTTCTTCCTTAATGTTTTCCTTTTTTTTTCTTTCATTTCATCTTTAGATTCTAGTGTTTTCTCTAGGTTTCATGTATTATATGTATCTTCTCTTATGTGTTTTATTGTTTAGAGTCAAGTGATGATGTAAAGGAAATTTTGAAATTCAGATAGAAGTTTCCTGCACTCAAAATGAAAGCGAAGTTTTTGAAAACATCATGTTTGCTCTCTTTGCTTACTTCAACTTCTGTGATTCTTAGATGTTAGCATTATGAACTCATCTCATCTTTTATTTTATCTGTCCATAAAATGTTAATTTCACTAAGACCAGATGAGTATCTTTTAGTCTAATTAAATACTTTTTTGCCAGCGTTATGAATTCAACAGATAGCATCTAAAAGCATAGGTTTGCAGCATACTCCATTCTTACTTAGATATTCAAATTTATTTCAACTTATTTTTTTGGATAATTTTTCTGATATGGGTGCCTTTTGTTGAGATTAATTTCAGGTTTACAGTAGAAAGTATAGCAGGCAAGGAATGTACAGAGTGTGAACCTTTGATTATTTGTCTTATAATTCTTTCTTAGTTGTAGTTGCCGTATGTTTTAATACACATTGACTTGAATTTTACTGATAGCTCTGTTAAAGGTGAGATCTTGAATGGGAAAACAGAACAGATATGACGTTGATAACTGTACCAAATCCTTGCCTTAATGATTGTATCAAATATGTCGATGCTTCATTCATTTAACAAATTTAATAAGATGAAATAATTGGCACTTGCCAATCACACATGCCTTCATTCTAATGACATGAAATAATGAAATAGTTGCCACTGAAACGATGGAATGATGGCATATTTACTTCGGTTAAAAGATTACACTGAAACGATGGAATAATGGCATATTTACTTCAGTAGCAATTAAAAGATGCGGAAGATTTAATGACATTTACTTCAGTAGCATGTAAAAGATACAAAAGATTTAAAAAGATACAGGAGTTTTAAGCAATCCAAAAAGATATGATTTAAAAGAAAGATATGATTTAAAAGGATGCAATCTAAAGATATGATTACTTGATACAACAGCCCAGACAGAATACCATAATTTGTTGTAGCAGTCACCGACTATATTTATTTGCACAGCAATCGATGCACATCATATCTTCTCGTTCCTTCCAAGATTAATTTATGTTATAATATAACATTAATTCACTCTATCAAGAATGTCACGGTTGTTATGATTGTGACTTAGCATGTAACACCGACACTATCGATAAATGGCATGTACGAAGACGAACCATTAATCCCATTCGTCAATTTCATGGCTGTCAATTTTTTCTTTAAGTATATATGTGTCACGACTGTCACATTCGTCAATTTAAGTCACACCCGTGACTTATATATATAGCTTTAACTCAATTTTTCTGACTCTTTGTTATGACTATTTCTCTCCCTTCTGTTTTAAAGTTCTAGCCTTTAGCAATAACAAAATTGTTAATTAGTCAATAACAAAATTATTAATTTGTCTTTATTAATTATAATATATTAAACATGTTTAAAAATATTATTACTACTTTAAAATATAATTACTTAATTCAATTATTAGGTAAATTAGTCAATAACTAAATTCAGTTTAATTGCTCATAATAATAGTGTCCATTAATTACTAAATTATTAACAATTTCATTAATTAAATTAAACTTCATAGGATGATTAATTAGATTAAAATTTACTTAAAACAGATTAGATTAATATTAGTAAATTCATTATTGAAATTTTATTACTTATTATATAAATACAACGAAAAAACTGATGTCACGGGTGTGATTAATATATCACACCCCAAGAAGTGTCACGAGTGTGAGTTGTCCCGTGACATTTAACTTGTCATTAATTTAACCCTGTAGCAAGACTCTTTTGAATTAAAATATTATTTAATTCAAAATTTTTAAAAATACATTCAGATGTTAATTCACTTTCATGTATGCTTCAAATTTTTGATAACTTAATTCTACTCATTTTCTGCTAAATGACAAAATCTTATAGATATCTTTCACTCTTCTATTCTTGAGTTTTTTCGGGGATACATTGGGCGAAAATTTTAATTCATAGGTTGGCTATTTAAATTGACAATTTATTTGGTTGTTACAAATGAAATCTGTAAATAATTAATGTTCTTTAATAAACATTAAATATGTTTTACCTTTTTACAAGGAAGCCTTACTTTTATTTAAACTCTGATTGACAAGAATTACATTCTATTCTAATTTCATTTCCAGTTATGGTCTCATCCTTTTGTTTTAGTTATTCAAAATGAGTTACGCAGAAAATATATCTCAAGTTTAGAAAATAAAATATGTTATTAGGTATGTTACAAAGAAAACTCCCTTATCAGAAAACCAGATAAATCTTTCTCTTTCTCTGCTAATAAAATATTTACTTTACATAACATTATTTTTTACTTCAAGACAAAAAAAAAAATTGTACCAAGAATTGTGTTGCAAGATTCTTGAGAGCTAATGATAACAACGTTAAGTTAGCTGCAAAAAAATTAAAGGCATGCCTTTCTTGGAGAGAAAGCATAATTATAGTTATTTTATAATTTTCATGATCATTTTTATAGATGTTGGTTTCATTATTCTGTTTTCTAAATTTTTTTGGTTTTGAAATATAGAAAAATTAACAACTGATGAATTTAGCACTGAAATTGTAGAAGGACTTGCTTATTTAGCAGGTTATGATGAAAGTTGTAAACCTGTTGTGGTAATTTCCAAACTCTATCAATTATGTGTTTTGTTTCAATACTATTAACGTTTTGAATTTCTCAATTTCATTTTCACATTTACCGCTTCTAAATTTCTTATTAAGCTTCATTTTTCGTATCATTTTTCCCAATGTGCAACAACATCTATACTTTTTAAATGCTCAAGTTGCCCTTATGGCAGGTATAATCAAAGGAGATAAACAATGAAAGACAAAGCTCATGTTTCAGGTTTTAACCAAAAAAAGGTCCCATGCAAGCTCAAAGGGGTTCATTAAGGATAATAACATGGTGGCTTTTTAAGCTTTGAGGTTATATCCTAAATGCCTTCATCATTTTAGTGTTTGCATAAGATTGTGTAATCTTGACTAGTATTCGCAAGCAAGTTCTAGATTTGTTTATCATGAAAGAATACTCTCAACAATGAATACTTTTAATTGGTCTCAAACCCTTACCAAAGGAAAGTGTCATTCATCTATCACAACAAGCTAATAGCCTTTCAATTGAAATCTGGATCAATCAACTCATGCATGCAAATATATTTATTCACTTATATTATGCATCTATAACCCCGATTAAGTTCGATCAATAATCACACATCTTTAACTATTAAACAAAAAGTAAACATGATATGTGCAACAATGATAATCAACATCACAGGAAATTAAATAAAAGATCTAACATGCAAACAACAATAATTAAGCTGAACAATTAAATAAAACAAATTTTATCACAAACTACCAAAATAATCAAAAAAAATTAGAAATACAATACTAATAAGATGGAGGTTTTCTCTTTGTTAATGAAACTTTGTTAATTTCTTTGTTAATGATTGATATTTAGCAGAAGTAGGTGCAATATTAAATTGTGTACCTTCATGTGTTGAGGGGCCTTCCCTTTGTGTACCTTTACCTCTTTCAAACCGACTGCGCTCACTAGTTGAAGGTTCTATCACCTCATCGCTAATAATAACATCGCCTTACTGCTTCGCAATCTTCATTGACACCAAAGACTGCAAGTCTAAACTAAAGTTCCCAGGAACTAACTGCATACTTGTTCTCTCATTCAATAAACCTAAAGGCTCTGCAATTTGAGTAACAAATTCCCCAACAACTATTTCCCAATACAAACCATCGCTACACTCATCATATGCTCACTCAACCAATAACCAGCATTAAACTGCTTGCCATGTACTATGCACCACAATACACATAATTTAGATTTTGAAACTGCACCTTGGCTATCTCCTCTACCAAATATTATGCAAGTTAAAAACCTATGAAGATAGCGTAAACTAGGATCCACTAAAGCTGATGATTTTGACCTACTTGGAGAAAAAACATCTCTTGAATTTGTAATTTCACTCCAAATTCTCTAGGCCTAAATTCAACATCAAAACCAATTAACTCACTATGTGGAAATCCAAATATATCATTCAATTCATTTAAATCAAGAAAATGCATCGTATTCATTAATCTGAATATCATATTAATCATGATACTATCTTCCTTATAGGTCAATTTTAAAGTTGACAAAAATTCAAGAGTTAATTCAAAATATGAATTTTTCCTAAAATTTGCAAATCTGTCTCATCCTATGTTATGCAATAATTCATTGACTCGATTTGCAATTCCTAACTCACTTATAGCTGCATGATCAATGAATCTATTTGGAATAATCGAATGATTTTTTAAACTTACATACCTTGATTGTTTGCTCAACATTCTTAAACTGAAGGCAAGGACTACCTAAATTAGAAACATCGCCCGCTTCAAAAAATGAAAATGATCCAAATCTCGTACGAGGCATGACCTAAACAATAATCAAGAATCAAAATTTTTTCCTTAACCTTAAACCAAATAGAGCAATTTATTACTTAATTAGATTTAGAACAGTTAAATATAATTGAAAAACATAAAATCCTACAGGTGATATAAATCCAACAAGTCATAAGATGAAAACACATTCATTTTTAATATACATCCTTCAATAAATAATAATAAAATTCAACATTAAAATGAAAACAATTAAATTCCTATTATCTTATCCCTTGTATACCATATCAAAATATTTTATAATGTAAAACTTTAATTATTTAATAATCAATATAACAATTCATTGCAAACTCAAATATACTATATTCTCAACTGACAAAAGGGAATAGGCAGGACTAATGCCATTTACAAGCACAAAATACCTAATTTTATTACATACAAATTAACATATTTATATGTACATGTTAAATCTGATTCAAACACTATGAACAGTGCAACATGTTTTATTACATCCACAACAAACTACCGCCCACTCCCCTTGTCGTCCCTGCTAAATCTTCTCTCTCACTGGTGGCGCGTCCTTCATTTCTTTCTCACTGTCTCTCTCTCCCTCTCTTTTCTCCGATGACTCTCCTCTTCGCCAACTTTGCACCACCCGCTCAACACTAACCATCGTCTCTTCCTCACAGTTATGCCTTACGGACGGATAACACATGCACACCATCGTCATCTCACCATCAATCAATCAGTCCTCATTCCTCACATACAACAAAACACAACACGCCAAGTAAAACAGACTAGAAGAATGAAGATTCAAAGTTGCATTGTCTTACCTAATCTGATGAATTTGAGAGGCGTTAAAGCGAAGAGGTTTAGTGTTTTAGGGATAAATTGAGAGAGCTGAGGAAATTTCTCAATCTTGACTCTTAGGAAGTGGACGTCTCGCGATTATTTTAGGTTTTTTCCTTTTGGTGTGATATATCGAAAATCCAGAGTTAATCGGATGTCCATATACACATATATACATTATAACAGGGGGATTTCAGACTTTTGCGTTTTAAACATTCTGAATCAACTACACAAACATATACATTTGACTCCTAGGTTATTTTGGCTTGTTAAATAAATATTAGAAACTTTTAAAGCTCAAATGAGTTTTTATTAATTAAAGAAAAAAATAATTATGACAAATAATAACTAATAAAATAAATTAATTTATACTTAAATTATATATAATGATTATATATTAATCTATATTTTAAACA
>JAOQMS010044091.1:0-10807 GCA_027563885.1 Erythroxylum longipes | reverse complement strand
ATGAAAGTATATTTGATTGTTATAGAGGCACAGCGGGAACGTCATCATACAAACGTCGCTGAGACTTCCCAGCATTAACTCGGAAGCTACTGGTGAGTGACCTAGATGGTTTCACTCAATCTATGTGTTTCTTACTATTTGTGTTTCTTATAATTGTGGAGTATTGTAGAGATTGCTCGTAGCGCTCCCTTATCTTAAGATATGTGTCGGAATGACCTACGGGCATTCCGGTGCGTACCCTAGGGTAATGGGGTGTTACATCCGCAACTCCAAATAAGCATTGTAGTTTCTCTTCTAATGTCCTTTCTTGTTGCAATGGAAGCATATCCCCTTTGATGTTGTCTCCTTCGCCTTCTTCTTGGCTACACCTCCCATTGGCTTCTTGGACTTCTTCTTCTTTTGGTTCTTCTTACGAGAACTAGAAGAAGAGTCTACTAGTATCACAACCTTACTGTCTTTCTTGACAGTTTGCTCAACTATTTTGAGCACATTAATCAGCTTAGGTATCGATGTGGATATTTGGTTCATTTGATAATTAAGCACAAATTGTGAATAACTATCAATCAAACCAGTCAGAATTAAGTTTATACTTAACTCATGATTCCTTAGGAAACCCAAACTGTCTAACCTCTCAATATATCCATACATCTTCAGCTCGTATTGCACTAGAGATGATCCCTTGCTCATCAAATAGTTCCCTCATATGGTAGACTATGGTATGAGCATCCATAGCCTCATATTGCTTTTATAGTTCTGGTGACATAGAGGCTAGCATTATATAGCTAGTCAGCTCACTATCATCAAATAGCTTCATGTAAGCTTTCTAATCCTCATCAAATGCATCGGCAGCAGGGGGATCGGGAAGTGTTTCATTTAGGACATATCCTAGTTTCTTATATTTGAGAACAATTATCGAATTTTGTAGCCAATCCAAGAAGTTTGGTCTCGTGAGTTTGTTGGAATCTAATAGAGAGTTTAGGTTCATACTAGATGAAGACATCGTGGCCATTCAATAACCTAAAAGAACAAGAAAAAGCATTAGAATGTACACTAATCTATGTTGATAAGGACTTTAATCACATGCATTATGGGTCCCACTATTCTTATTCAAATCCATAGCCCTCACTACAAATTCAAGAAAAATTATAGTTTTCTTAATGGGTCGATATCCGATATCACCAAGAATGACCTTAGGTTTGCCCAATAAGCCACCTTAGGTCAATCGGTAGGTATCATTCATACCAATTGCATTCAATTATATAACTATCAACTTGTGCCATCAAATGCTGATTTAGAACACTCATTGTGTTATCAACTCTTGATTTATATACATCCCATGTATATTACCTAACTTCGTCTCTATCTACATCGACCTTGGGTTTGCCCAACAAATTAACGCCTCCAATTAGGACCAACCCATTAATCCAGAAATCTAATTTCCATGGTTTGAAAATATTTGTGTAGAGCGGGCTTAGGTTTGCCCAACAACCCAACTCTGAAAGAACTCTGGTTCTTATCATATTAATGGAAGGCGTAAGTCCTAATATTTGGTTGAGGGATTTGTTCTTTGATCTCATCAGTACTTGGATGATCTTGTGTATATATATCACACAAACACACACACACATAGATTTATATATATATATATATATATATTCAAATTATGGATAACTCAATTAAATTGAGCCTATTTCTATAACAACCCTTAAAATGCATCTAACGCATGTATCACACAAAAAAAGTTTAATTTAGGTTGTAACTTGACTATGCATCTAAAGTTTGTGATTCGATTCAACTCTTGAACCAAATCGGGTACTAGAGTTAGTCTCTGCTAATTCGACTTATGAATATTATTTGATTACGAACCCTAAAATTCAATTATTTTGATGTCCAAATTAAACACTTTAATCTATGTACATATGCCCTTTTTCTAGTCACACTAGAAATGCTATGCTTTACTTTGATTAATTTTAAATTAATGTCTAGGGTTTCTAAAATTCCCGTACATCAATTAGTCATCTATAATATCCCTAGGTCATCTCAAATTTATCTAAATAATTTCAACATAAGCCAAAATTATCTTGGCGGCCAAAATCGTCAAGATAAATAAATTAACCTACTAGACACTAAAGGGACCAATTTGATGTTCAAAAAATTTCCAAAACCCCTAATTTCAAGCACATGCATTAAGCATGCTATTACCATCAAAATAATTCTTTTCTTATTACATAAGAACTATAACCGAAATACATACACTATTAGTCATTAAGTAAGTCAACTCCATCAACTTTGAAAAAGTTGACCAATGTTCACTTTGACTTGATTTAATAATTGAATCAAATTCAATTAATTCTGAAAAAATTCTAGAGTCTTATAAACATTCTAAATGGGTCTAATAAAAATTCCAGAGCCTAATTCTTAGGAATTATTTATTATAAATAGGAATTAGCCAGCACATCACATGTGTATGACACTTGTCATATTACTTCCAACACTATTCAAACTTTACGTCGTGCATGCATAAGATAATCATTTTAACAAGAAGTGTCATACATGTCGTACATGTGGCAACATCTCATCTTGCATATGCATGCATAAAATTCATAAAAATAATTTTTATAAAAATTAATATGGAATTTACAAGCATGCATGTTCATCAGATTTCTAAAATTTCCCAGAAATTCATACATGCATCATGTTGAAACTAAACTCGTAATAAAATAGTAAATGATATTCAATTGAATTTTCCTTTTACAAAAACATAACATAACATCTTATAAACATTTCTATGAAAAAAAATTTAAATTTTTTTTTATATAATTATTACAACATTTTCAAAATCAACACATGCATTCAGATTTTCAGAAATTCCCAGAAACTGACATATGAAAAGTCTAGATGTTAATTAAAAATAAAATAGAAAATGATATTAAATTGGAATTTCCTTCGAAAAAAAAATGATATACCATCTTATAAACATTTTTGCCAAAGAAAATCAGAAAAACAAATTTTCTACAATTTACACGAATTATTCCAAATCAACCTGCATGTCAACCACAACCTAGCAAACACTTTGCTCATGTTAAATACATCATCTAATACATGCATAAAATTGCTTTGATACCATTGTTGGGTTTGTCATATATACATGCATCCCATGTGTGAGAATGTATCAGAAGTGTCGAAATCTAAATTCCAACACCATGACAACCCGGAAAGGCAAAATCACACATGCATGCAAAGGTCTGTAAAAGAACATGAAATATAAAACTTTTTACCTCTTGTTTCTCCTCCTTTCTTGATTCTTATCCTTGTTTGGGTTGTTGCAAATACCAAAACCTTCCTTGATCACCCAATAACACACAAAGACGAAGAAGAAACAATGTGTAAGGGTGATTTGAGCACCAAACTAGATGAGTTCAAGTAGATGCTCAAAATGAAAAGAAAGATCAAGACTCTTGTTGCGTGCAGTTTGATTTATGCAACGATTGCATAAATTGCATTAACAAGACTCAAGACTCTCTCTCTTACTCTAGAACTCTTCTAGAGCCCTTATCCTCTCACCAAAATGTGCAATAACTAGTTAAATCTTATGTACATAAGTGAAGAACTCATTTATGTACCTAAGTCATGCCTTCGGTCACGATCGTGGCCAAGGAGCCACGATCATGGCCTACATAAAATTAGGCTTGCCTTCGGTCACGATCATGGCCTACTTAAAATTGGCCATACATACTATATTTTTCATCCGATCTTTTATGCATGTGAACCTTAGGTTCCTGGTTATTTTAGGCACTTGAATTAACTCTTAATTTGAGCAAATCATGGATGATTTCATGCCACTTGAATTAATTCTTAATTTAAGAAAATCATGAAGGTTTTTGTGATGCCAATTTACCAGAATATGAGTGGATTAAAACACAAACTCTTTGATAGTTAATTATCTAACCTACGAACCTTTCCACAGACAAATACTATGCCCCACTTGGTTCGAAGTATGGGCTATGTGTCAACTCCCACTAAACTGACTATGTCACATGTAGTCCAAGTGATATTAGTTCTTGATCTTAGACCTCATTACTCTATGTGTCATTGAAGACTCTCTTCATGACACATAACTTCTCTGGCCAGAGACTCCTGAGTAATGACCCTGACAAGAGGCCAAGGATATTATCTCCTTCTATCAGGAGTGGTGAATCCTTTATTGGCTACCCAATTAACTTTGAATACCAATAGCTATACCCAATCACCACCCGAAGAGCGACCTCGTCTTGAGGGAATAAGGAATGATTTCAAAGGACAGGATTAGTATCCAAGATATCCTTGAGTACCTCAAGTCTAAAGATATTTGCATAATTTCTATGATGAGATCAATCATTGACATTCGTTAGATCATCCATATGAAATTGTATTTACTACCCTTAGTAAGCATCCACATGTTAACTCTAAACATCTCATGCTTTCAGTTTGTGAGATCCACTACTTGATCAAATCAAGAAGTATAACATGTGCTAGTCTGTCTGGATTAATAATGTCCTGTCTTATTAATCCTATAACTAGGGATTATTTAGAGACTAACATAATTGCACATGATAGGAATCTCATTATCATGATCTCATCATGATTTTCTTCATGCTATGTTTTGTATCTTGGACTTCATTAATTCGATTTAAGATAAACTTCAATTCATATATAAATGAATATCAATTAATGAAAAATTGCCTTTCGCTTTATTAATCAAAATAAAGTTTGTACAAAAGTGCTAAAGGTGATTGCCTTTAGAGAAGTACTCTAATAATAAATCTAAATGCCTTTATCATGTTAATGTATAACAAATTAAATATGGTCTCAATATGCATAATAAAAGCAAGTTATAGAATTATCTTACTATGCAAAGATAACACACACAAAAGAAAGAAAAGAGTTTTAAAAATTTTGAAAAATTGCTCTTAGGCTCAAAAGCTCACGAAAAAGTGGGTATATTTGTTTAAATAATATGCAATTTCAGTCAACATGAATATTTCAATGATTACCAAAAATATAACTTAGAAAACTAATTTCATTCTAACCATCATCCTTGTGCATACCAATTCAAATCAATATTCAACAAGAACATAGGGTATTATTAGATAGATTCAATTAATTCAAGATATAAGTTAATGAAATTTATAATCAAGATTATAATAAACTTGAAGAAATTAGTTTAAAATTCATTAAATCCATCCCTACACTTAAAGTTGTACATTGTCCTCAATATAAACAATATAAAAATGAATAATGAGTGAGAGGGTTGAGTTGGTACTTTCCTGAATATAAAGATTTTGTTCTAGTTTTGATCCATCCAGCAATAGCTACATCCTTATAAAATATGGAAAAGAAGGGAAAAAACAAAAGAAATAACATAAAAGAAAATAAAATCCTATATTAACAAAAAATAAAAAAAACAAGATAATATCAAAATTGAAATAAAATTAAAATTAACTCATGGGTTGCCTCCCATGCAGTGCTTCTTTATCGCCGGTAGCTTGAAGTAACTTGCATGTTTAATGTCATCCTGGATCAATAATTAGCTGCTTGCTTCCACCATTTTCTCCACAAAGTGGTTTCATAGCTTGTAAACAAGCCACATGTTGTAAGATAATTAGAAGGACATAATTGATTAGATTAATAAAACCAATGGACATAATTGATTAGATTAATAAAACCAATAGACTCCATTAATTCCATTTTTAATAATAAACTATTAAAAATGTAGGGAATAACAAAACTCCCTGTATCATCGACTAGCTTAAACAACTTGTCTTTAAGGAAGTGGTAACCCTCCGTACTTAAGATCACTACCAACAAATCATCAGTAGTTTCCTTATTTGATTCCTCCACCAATTTTTCCTCAACCATCTCTATCCATTTTTCTTGTTCTTCTTCCAAGACAAAGTCTTCTAGCTCATCTTCTTCAATTCCCTTCTGCCACTCTTCTACTTTCTCTTCTTGGATGGAGGTTTCTTTGTCTTCTTATTTAGTAAGCTCTTTTTTATTACTAAGGGTGATTACCTCTCAGTTAAAAGTATCAGTTTTTATAGAACTAGGCAAACTCCCTTGCATCTCATCAAATAATATATCCACTAGTTGATCAATTTGATTCACCATATTTTGTATATAAGCCCCTTTGTCCTGATGCCTCATGTTTGATAATCTTGAATAAAATTAGTCATCATATTTTTCAAAACAACAGTTTCCTCCTCGCCTTCATGAAATGTATCTTCATTCATGAAATTGACTGTTGTCTCTTCTTCACTTTGAGATGGATGGAAGCTCAAATTATACTCATCACATGTTGGTGAAGAAAGTCTCTCATCGAATTTATGTTGACTATCTACTCTCTCGACAAGGCATTCCATTAGTTTATTTGTAACAGTTTCTTTTCTTTTAGAAGCTCTTTTTGAAATGTCCCTCCATTCATGAAGCTAATCCTTATCTTTTGTTCACTCTCGAATTTGTGTTGATCAGCCCTCATTTCAGCAAGGATTTCCATTAATTTATCTTCCAAAGTTGGCTCATTAATTAGAGGTGCTTGGTATTGTAAGTATTCAGCTGGAACATGATTATTTCATCTATATGCATAAGAATTGCTCCATTTTGAATTGTAGTTGTTCCCATATACTACACCATGAGGTTGATAGCACATGTTCAGTCACTCCTTTATATGTTTTGGTGCTTGATATTCATAATTGTAGTGATAGCTCCTACCAATGACATGACACAGCCTAAACACTGGTTAGGCTTCCAAAAATATGTGAGAACACCCCTCTCTCCAATATGGTGATGATAAAGATTACGAAGACATATTTTGGCTCTCATAAAAGTTTTGTCTGCTCCATCTTTCTATTATAAGTTGTGGCTACAATAATGAATCGTAATTCCTACCATAAACTACAAACTTAAGATCATGTAGAGAAATTCAAAAGATAATTAAATTAATAAGTCACAAATACAACAAGATACAATAAAATAAAATAAAATAAAGAAAATAAATACAAAAGAAAAATAAAAATAAAAAAATAAAATAAAAACAAAGATAAAACAAAATAAAATGAAAATGACTAAAGTAATAGCATTCAGGCTTTCCTAGTATTAAAGTCCCCGATAACAGCATCGAAACCTTGATTGACCTATTTTGTGATGGTCAATATTGTAATAAATTGCAAATGCACAGCGTAACTGTAACTAATACCGGTAAGTACGGGTCGTTCCCACGAAGACTATAAATACTAGTACTTACCCTTCCTATATTATCTAGCCTAAGGATTGATTTTAGATTTTTAATAAAAAGAAAACTAAAACTAAAACAATTAAAGAAATAGGGAACGATAATGAATGCAAAGATAGTAGAATTCACTTAGAAAACTATCGTTATCAGAAATTAGTATCTAGGTTCGAATCCCCTTAAACCCTTAACATACTGATCTTTTATCATGCAATTGTTTTGTTGATGTGTTGGACAGTGGAGACTCCTATGGTATGTTAATAGCTGAACTTAAGTCTACTAATAACTAATCTTAAGGTCTCTAACCGAAATACTCATGGTAAATCTTATAAGATTGCCTTACTGATTTATTGTTAGAGTAGTGCTCTAAGGGTAATCACCTTTAGCATTTTTTTCAAACTTTATTTTGATTAATAAAGTGAAAGGCAATTTTTCATTAATTGACATTCATTTATATATGAATTGAAGTTGATCTTAAATCGAATTAATGAAGTCCATTATACAAAACATAACATGAAGGAAATAATGATAAGATCATGATAATGAGATTCCTATAATGTGCAATTATGTTAGCATCTAAATAATTTTTAGTCATAGGATTAATAAGACAGGATATTATTAATCCAGATAGACTAGCACATGTTATACTTCTTGATTTGATTAAGCAATGGATCTCACAAACTGTAAGCATGAGATGTTTAGAGTTAACATGTGTTTGCTTACTAAGGGTAGTAAGTACATTGGATGACCCACAATGAGATTATCATATGTATGATCTATCAAATGTCAATGATTAATCTCAACATAGCAATGTTGCAAATATCTTTAGACTTAAGGTACTCAAGGATATCTTGGATACTAATCCTGTGCTTTGACATCGTTCCTTGTTACCTCAAGTCGAGGTCTCTCTTAAGGTGGTTATTGGGTATAGCTATTGGGATTCGAAGGTAATTGGGTAGCCAATAAAGGATTCACCACTCCTAATAGAAGGAGATAATACCCTCGGTCTCTTGTTGGGGTCATTACTCAAGAGTCTCTGGCCAGAGCAGTTATGTGTCATAAAGAGAGTCTTCAATGACACATAGAGTAATGAGATCTCAGGACAAGAACTAATATGAATTGGACTAGATGTGATGTAGTCAGTCTAGTAGGAGCTGACACATAGCCCATACTTCGAGCCAAGTAGGGTATAATATGGTGAAAAGACGAATTGTATAGTAATTGTCTATAGAAAGATTCGTAGGTTGGATAATTAACTATCAAAGAGTTCGCGTGTTAATCCAATTATATTCCAATAAATTGGCATCATGAAACCTTTCATGATTTGCTTGAATTAAGAGTTAGTTCAAGTGGCATGAAATCATCCATGATTTGCTCAAATTAAGAGTTAATTCAAGTGCCTAAAATAATCAAGAACCTAAAGGTCACACGTTTAAAAAATCTAATAAAAAACATAGTGTATATGGCCAATTTTAGGTAGGCCACGATCATGACAGAAAGCGAGCCTAATTTTAAATAGGCCACAATCGTGGCTCATTGGCCACGATCGTGAACGAAGGCACGACTTAGGTACATAAGTGAGTTCTGTACACAAGGTATAACTAGTTCTTGCACACTTTAGTGAGAGCATAAGGGATCTAGACGAGTTTTAGAGTGAGAGAGAGGTGTTAAAAGTCTTTTTCTTGTGATTTATGCAATTGTTACATAAATCAAAATGCATGCAATAAGAGTTTTGATCTTTCTTTTCACTTTGAGCATTTACTAGAACTCATCTAATTTGGTGCTCAAATCACCCTTACACATTGTTTCTTCTTCATCTTTGTGTTTTCTTGGGTGATCAAGGAAGGGTTTGGTGTTTGTAACAACCCAAACAAGGAGAAGAAACAAGAAAGGAGGAGAAACAAAAGGTAAAAAGTTTAATATTTCATGTTCTTTTACATATCCATGCATGCATGTGTGATTTTGGCTTTTCTGGGTTGTCATGGTGTTGGAATTTAGATTTTGACACTTCCATTACATTCTCATGCATGTGATGCATGCATCCATGGCAAACCCAATAGTGGTATCAGAGCAAGTTTATGCATGTATTAGATAACGTATTGAACATGAGCAAAGTGTTTGCTAGGTTGTGACTGACATGCATGTTGATTTGGAATAATTTGTGTAAATTGTAGAAAATTTTTGTCTACTTTTCTTTCGCAGAAATATTTATAAGATGTTATGTCATGTTTTGTTCAAACAAAATTGAAATTGAATGTCATTTACTATTTTATTTGAAATTAACATCCAGATGGTTCATATGTTGGTTTCTGGGAATTTCTAGAAAACTGAATGCATGTACTGATTTTGAAAAGTTTTGTAATAATTCTAGAATACTTGTTTTCTGATTTTATTTCACCAAAATGTTTATAAGGTGTTATTTTATGTTTTTTACAAAAGTAAAATGCAATTGAATGTCATTTTCTATTTTATTACAAATTTAGTTTCAATCCGATTCATGTATGAAGTTATGGGAAATTCTAGAAATATAATGAACATGCATGCTTGTAAATTCCATATTAATTTTTATAAAAATTAATTTTATGAATTTTGTGCATGCATATGCAAGATGAGATGTTGCCACATGTATGAGATGCATAACACTTGTTAAAGTGATTATCTTATGCATGCATGATGTAAAGTTTGACTAGTGTTAGAAGTAATATGACAAGTGTCATACGCACATGATGTGCTGGCTAATTCCTATTTATTAATAAATATTTCCTAAGAATTAGGCTCTATAATTTTTTATTAGAAACATTTAGAATGTGTATAAGACTCTGAAATTTTTCCAGAATTAATTAAATTTGATTCAATTATTAAATTAAGTCAAAGTCAACATTGGTCAACTTTTTGAAAGCTGATGGAGTTGACTTACTTAATGACTAATAGTGTATGTATTTCGGTTATAAGATCTTAATAAAGTTCATATGTGATAAGAAATATATTTTTTGATGGTAATAGCATGCTTAATATATGTGCTTGAAATTAAGGTTCCGAAAATTTTCCGAACGTCGAATCGGTCCTTTTAGTGTCTAATAGGTTAACTTATTTATCTTGACAATTTTGGCTGTCAAGATAATTTTGTCTTGTGCCGAAATTGCTTAGATAAATTTGAGATGACCTAGGGATATTATAGGTGACTAATTGATGTATAGAAATTTTAGAAACCCTAGGGATTAATTTATAAATAATCCAAGTAGAGCATAACATTTCTAGTGTGACTAGAAAATGGCATATATTCATGGATTAAAGTGTTTAATTTGGACATCAAAATAATTAAATTTTAGGCTTCCTAATCGAATAACCTTCATAATTTGAATTATCCGAGACTAACATTAGTACTCGATTCGGTTCAAGAGTTGAATCGAATCACAAACTTTAGATGCATAGTCAAGTCATAGCCTAAATTAAACCTCCTTTGTGTGATACATACGTTAGATGCATTTTAAGGGTTGTTATGGACATAGGCTCAATTTAATTAAGTTGTCCATAATCTTAATA
>JAOQMS010044089.1:0-10808 GCA_027563885.1 Erythroxylum longipes | reverse complement strand
GGACTCAGAAGAATACCCCGTTAGGCAACGGGAGTATGCCTATTGCATGCGAGACAGGATTAGAGGTCGGGATCAGTGCGCGTCTGCATTGTTTTCTTTAGTTGTCACTGAATGTATGTTCCGCAAAAATATTGTATTCTTTGTAACCGAATATTGTATTCTTTGAAATTGAATGTTACAGTTTGTAATACTATTGGACAATTGGAAATGGTTGTATTTTGTAATTTGAAATGGGTCCAAGTGGCTAATAAAAGTTTCTGTTCATTACATTGTTTGTATCAAATGAGTATAAAACAAGTGAACCATTTTGGTCAACGAATTTATGTTCTTTATGTTTATGGTTTAAAAAAAAATTCATACCGACTTTTAAGTGTTAAGTGATGTGGCACGCCACCCTCACGGGGCACGGATTTGGATATCACCGTCGATATCGGGTCCGGGTCTAGCGGGAGTTGGGTGTTACATTATGGGCATCAATAACAAGTGATCTCTGCCTCCATTACCATCAGCACCTTAGTCAATATAATAGTTTCGTGTTCTAACCCTTTTCTTTTCATTTTTGTTAGTATTTTCTTCTTATGTTTTTCATATATTGTGTTTATTTCCCCCGGGTGTGTTTATGTACCCTTCTCACATTGAGGATAATGTGTCGCTTAAGTATTGGAAGGGTTGTGTGTTTTTACCTTGAGTGTGAATTTTACATTTTGTAGGATAGTATATTTAGATTGCATGATGTGAATTGTATGAATGCGTCAATGGTTAGAGCCTAACAGGATAGATTTAGCCTTAAACATAGCCTTTTAGGTTGTGAAGATTTATTAGCTTGTGAAATTAGTGACCTAAGTTACTTAGGTCTAAATATGCTGGTTAATTAGGATACCATGTTAGTCCATTCACCTTAGGAATTTGCCATACTCATTTATAATTTTAGGACAATCAAATAAGTGGCATTATTAGTACATTTTCATTAGAATGATTAGCTAAAGCAATAAGGTAGGTAATTTTTTTAAAAACAGACGTGTAATTTTTAACTAAAGTAACTACTCCGCCGACCTTCGGGTTATGAATAGAGCTAGTAGCTAGTTGAAAATGTGATGTAGCTAAGTAACCAGATCGACACACATCACAAATGTGTGCCTTCGTGTAAAAAGGCTATATTGACATTCCAACCAAGCAACTTAATAACAACATGACTTAGTTGAGTAACTAGATCGACATTCATCATAAATTTTTGCCTCTGCATAAAGGACTAGGTTTATGTCCTTAAAATAAAAATCAACAAAAATAATGTCTGCAAATAAAAACCTACCAAAATTTTTAGTAGCTTGATTTTTCATGAAAACCTACTGAGAAATAGATACACTTTTCTTTTGATTGAATAATTATTGATGTGTGTGTGCAAGTGATAGGGGTGAATAGACTCAACATTAAAATTTTGATTAGTTTGTATATTAAGTCCAAGGTGCTTAGAAGCGGATTTTGCATGTTAATAATTTGGACCAACTTGAATGATTGTGTTTAGAGTTAAATTATTTCATGAAGTTGAAGCCATTGCCTCATTTGTTGCATTGTGTGTTTTGTATTTTGTGTTGTTTGTTGTTTTGTTTGCTAAACACATATCAAACTATGCCTTAAAACATGATGCAATTTACACTTATCAACATCCTCAAACTTAAATGTTTGCTTGAGGACAAGCAAACATTTATTCCTGAAGCAAACATTTAAGTGTGAGGATGTTGATAAGTGTAAATTGCATCATGTTTTAGGGCATATTTTGATATGTGTTTAGCTATTAATTCAATCATGTAGTATGTGTTTAGGTTAGAATTGTGTTAGTTTGTTAATTATTTGTGTTTTAAGTGTTTTAGGGGTTAGTACAAGCTTTTGATCTTAAATATTATGTTTATGAGGTACCTTGATGTGTTTGTTAGTATTTTAGGTTCAATATCGAAGAATGGAGGAGCTTCAGAAGACATTTGGGCCAAAACAATGATCCATGATTATGGCTTAATAGTGCACGATCGTGACAAAAAGGCCTAACATAGGCCATGATCGTGGCCTGCAGATGTGCAACCACTTCCAAACTTCACGTTTTGAGGGTTTTTTTGTACCTTTTGGACCCCCAAAAAACCTTAGTTCAACCATAAACACAAATGAACATAAATAAAACAACAAGAACAGAAAGAGGGAGTTTTCTGCGTTAGCCAAATTCTGAACCATAGAGAGAGCTTTATCGAGAGATTGAGAAAGGATAGAAGGGAGAGAGACACAAAGAAGAAGCCACACAAAGTACTTCCTGAAATAGGAGGTTTCTCGTCGTTGCTGCCTCGCCATTCTGTTCTAATTATATTCTCAATTTTATTGATCTATAGAATTGAGATAATTATTGAGAATAGGAATTGTTAAATGTTGAGTTATGCCTATACTCATCTTCGGGATTTGTCTTTGATATTAATGGAAGTTGATTGTTGGTGTATTTATTGAGTTATTTTGATTCAATTCCTATTCTTAATAATTCGGTAATAAACTGAGGGGGGAACCGCGTGAAAATCATCAAATTGGGCTAACGAGAGTTAGGTAGTTTGATAGATTAAGAATTGAATCAATTCGGTAAATTTATGTAATGAAAGATCGTGCATAGGTTTTCGATAGGTTATTGGACAATTTCATAACTAATTTAGGTTTTAGGTCAATTGGGAATCGAGAGATTACAATTTCATAATTCAATTAGGGTTAAAGATTATAACTCGAGAGAGAGTAATCCACCCTGGGATCATCCAAACCTGGTAATTCGGTAATTTCATAGTCAATTAGGTATCCATTAAGGTTGGATTAAAACCCGCTTTCTCCCAATTGGTAGTTCCTAGGTTGATTCTTGATTAGGTTGTGCAAAATACTATCTTGTTTATAATTTCTGAATTTAATTGTTGAGATTGATTATTGATTTATTAATTTTCTACATAATTTGTTATTTTGAATTATTGTGAAATTGAGTTAAGCCTTAGATTTTAGGATTAAGTTACTCATCCTCGTGGGATCGATACCTTAGGTACTACGCAAATGACCCATGCACTTGTAATATTATTGAGGTTAAAAATATTAAAACTTATATAAAAACCTTCGATGATAGGGCCAAAAAACGTTGTTTAGTTCATTACTGACAATGATGCCGCTTATAAAGCACAGGAAAAAGGTTACAGAATAAGTATAATTCTTTTTATGGACTCCTTGTGCTACACATTGCATTGACTTAATGTTAGAGAATATAGGGGATCCTAGGTATTTTCCTATTATTGACGAGACTATGCAGAAAGTTAAAAAGGTGACCAAGTTCATCTATAATTATGCATAGGTGTTAAATTTAATGAAAAAGGAATTTACCAATGGTAGAAATTTATATTATCCTGCTGTGACGAGATTTGCAACAAATTTCTTATCACTTCAATCTTTTGTTACGATGAAGAAATAGTGATAAGTGGGTTGCATTTCTGCATACTAGGTCTAATGTTAGAGTGGAAGTTTCCAGAATTATACTGGATTATAGAGAATTTTGGTCTCAATGCCATTTTCTTATCCACGTTTGTGAGCCTTTAGTGAGGGTGCTTCTCTTATCTAATAGTGAAGAAAAGGCAACAATGGGATACTTTTATGATGCCATGGAAAGGGCCAAGGAAGCAATCAAGGCCAATCTGAAACATAGGCCTTCTTTGTACACACCGTATCTTGTAATCATCAATGAGAGATGGAAAAGACAACTTTCTTCTCTATTGTTTGCAGCTAGGGCGTTTTTGGATCCTAGTGTATATTTCAAATAGGATTTTACAAAGAAAGTTGAAGTTAGTATAGGAATGCTATTTACTATTACAACAATTTTTAGCCATAAAATGATGCAAGATCTTTTAAGCTCACAAATAGAGCTTTATAAACTGTCTTTTGGGAATTTTAGATTGTCGATTGCTATTCGAAAAAGAGTGAAACTTTCTACAGGCATTATTTGTATCTTTTTTCATATTTATTAAAAATTAATTATCACTTTATTTTGTTTGTAACGCTAATTTTGTTATCTTACAACTTACAGTTTCTTGGTGGGATCAATTCGGAAGTAGTGTTCCAAAATTGGCAAGGTTTGCAATTCAAATTTTAAGTCAATGTGTGAGTGCAACAGGCTGGGAACGAAACTAGAGCACATTTGAATTCATTCATTCTATGAAAAGGAATAGATTGCAGCACAAGAGATTGAATGACTTGGTATTCGTTCATTATAATTTAAAACTTCGAGAAAGGTATGTTATTATCATTATTAATTTCCATATAATTTCTTATAATTTTCTAATAATTAAATTTTGTTGTTTACTAGGAGTCTTAATAGTATAAGTAGTTCAACATATCCAATTTCTGTTGATAATATTGATCTTTTGGCAGATTGGGTTTCTGAGGACCCAGATTTAATAGATGTGAATGACTTGGAAGATAATCTTGGTTGGGAAAGCATTTACATGACATTTGGTGCATTAAATTTGAATGATGATGATGATGATGAGACTCCTCTCAATGATAAGGATTTTGTATCAAATGATAACTGGGGTCAGTGTAGTTATAACGGGTATCCTCCCTTAGATGATTGAATGAAGTTTCAGCCTTTTGTTTTTCCTCTTCTTTAAATTTTACTAATATTTTATGTATATGTTAAATTCTATAAATGTAAAGTGATTGTAAATGTTTTTGTTATAGGTTTCACTTTTAGTTGGTTAGTTCCTCATCACGAACTCTTATCGCAAATTGTAATAGTTTGAGAATTAAGGATATTTATTATTCTTTTTATTGGATATTTGATGTAATTATTATTTATTATATGATGAATTTGTAATATTTAAATACTTTGTAATTCACTTAATTTTATATTTGTATGATGATAAATGTCTTTTTTCATATTAATTGTGGTTATTATTTATATATGAAATAACTGAAAATTATTATTATTTCATATTAACTGTGGTTATTATTTATTATTATGATTTTTAGAAACAGGTTTGATGTAAACTTATATAGTATACAATACAACAGTACAATATGATAATGGATTATTTTTCAATTTCTAAAAAAAATTTATGGACTATTTCATAAATTTAAAAAATTACTCGAAACAATACCCACTATGGACCTACACCGATACAATACCGTACTAAAACCCAATCTAATGCCAAGTTTAGTATGGTATTCGCAACATTGATTATGATGGTTTTAGTACCTCCTAGCAAGAAGAAACACCAGATGACTGAGACACAAGCTTGAAACAAAAAATCCTTCAATTCTCATGTTATTCTCTTTCAGTTACAATCTTCCATTAGTTAGCTCTTCTTAAAAGCTCATCAATGATCGTTAGGCTGTCACTTGTTATAGAAGTCTCCATCCAAATTCCAAACCTTAAAGTTTCCTATTTTCTGCCATTCGCCTCTTTCTTTTTTATGAATCAATATTAAGTGTTATTAATATTGAGAGACCTCCTTTAATGATGGCTCTCTTCCCAAGGCTTTCCCGATGGTGTTAGAAAATAGAGATAGAAATGGAGAGACCAAAAGAAAAAATAGAGAGAAGCTAGAATGAAAAGCTCTTTGGTTTAACGTCTGTTTTTTTCTTTACAATAGAAAACTAGTTATATAAAAATACAAGACAACTCTTAGACTTATTAGTAATGTTGTCGACTGCAACCAAATTAATACCAACTCTAATATTGAAATATGTAGTTAGTGATGAGTTGAGATCGTTCCCACGAGGAATCTATTGGTAAGTGTTTCACGAGTTAAAACTAAAACATATTAGGGGGGTTGAATTAACGTGAATTTAAGAAATTAAAATTGACAGAAATTAGAAAGAGATAAAAATAATCAGATCTGGAAAATTAATAAACAAACCTTGGTTTTAGTCACCTACGTTATCAAACTAGTATGGATCATCGATACAAAATCAAGTCGATTAACAAATACTTATTGAATGGTGTTCTCTCTTAGGATTAAATGAATAGAAATATGTATTCTAATCACTCTTATTAACTAACAACTTAGATATGATCTTAAGTTTGATTAATTAATAGCCATAAGAACTCAGAGAATTAGTGAGCAAGATAATACAAAAACGATATATATTTAGTTTAGATAAATATCTTTCTTAGAATTTCCAATACCTAGTGTAAAAGATGATAATCTTATTTGCCACTTTGGATTAGCAAAATTGAAGGTCAAATCTTACTAATCTGGCTGTAAATTAAATCAATCAATTCCTAGTTCTGCACCTTAGAGATCAATCAATTCGATCATGAAAAATAGTACAAAAGACATTTAATATTAGTCAATGAAATAAAATTTATTCATAAAATCTCACACATACTAGATGATAACGTTGGTTTCCTTCAACTAAATAAAATGAGATGAAACTTGACAGAATAATAGCAGAACATTTAGACTCCATCCCTGTCTTTTCCATCAAGAAATGAAAATCTCCCAAAAAGCCAAACAAAAATATGAAAAGATAAGATGTCCTTGTTCTTCCTTTTTAAAGTTATTTTATCAGATACACTTCTCCACAAAATCAGGTAACAGCTCCCCACATAAAGAAAAAAACTTGATTCCCATAATAATTAGAATCCTAAGTCTATAGAATCTGTTTTCAAATCAGACTCTACTGATAAACTTTTCTTTTGCACGTGCGCACTCTTAGTCAAAAAAATTTTTTTCCAGCTAGAAATTCGAATTGTCTTTTCTTTTCTTGCATCGTTTTAATTCAAATTCATCTCTTATATGTTGAAAATCACCTGATAACAATTAAGGAACAAGTCCATTAATTTTAAATAAAATTTTCAACACATTAAAGAGATTTATATCTAAAGTTAGCACAAAAATAACTTCTCAAATTTCCCCCACACTAATCTTTTGCTTGTCCTCCACAAACTACATTTTCAATTAATTGGCCAACTAATCAACTTTCTTTATTCCAAGTCTCACAATAGTAAATAGTACACACTGTAATAGTTAAACAATTTTGTAATCAATGAATATCCCAAAGTTAATCATTCAAGTAAATATAAACAAAGTCAATTTAAGGTAATCATATTTCAAAAACTAACACATAATTATAGCAAACTCTTATAGATCGAATTTCGCTCAAATCACTCAAGCGTGTATTGGTTTAGTATTTCACTTAAATTCTTCTAATGCAAATATTCTATCATATTCTTACTTTTTCACTAACTTTTCACTACTTGAAATATAAACATGCAAAATGAAAAGGGCTTTATTTTAGGTGGTATTGGGCTATAGGTAAAGGTAAGGATTGATAAACGGAGAGGGAAAAAATCATAAACATTAGCAAAGCAACTAACCACTTATGGAGACACAATTTTAATCACAAATGAGTCAACAAAGTCATTCTGTAGAAATAGATCACGCTCTATAATTTGTTTTTCACTGCTATTCTTTTAAGTATAATGATATTTAAGATCATGGGACAGTGGTATAACACATAATTCAAGTCTCAATCTCTTCAATTTCCTTTCATATTTTTCTTTTCCTTGCTTTCTATATTTCTCGAAATAAGTTTGAAATAAATTGTGGTTAAAATGCCTACTTAAATTTATGATGGGTGAAGATATTAAAGTTTTTAGTTGTTTACTATGGATTTATCAAGAAAGTTCAACTCAAAAGGTCAAACAAAGGATATTGAATTGGGTTGGCTTTTTAAGATAAAGATTAAAACAAAGAGGGCCTTTATCATTTTTATGCACGAAAGTATACATGTGATCTCAAGTCGATTCCAAGCAAGTTTTAGAGAAAAATTCACCTTAGAAGATAATCACTTATCAAAGAAATACAGATTGATATAGATGTTTCAATCTATTAGGCCAAAAAACTCACAAGTTAATGCAGTTCACCACAATTATACACTATGTTTAATCATATGATTGCCAAACCTTGACTAAGTGTATATACTTGTATTTCTTAACTAATTGACATCTATTGTCCTAGAAATAAAATTAACTCAATTTATGCATACTACTTAAGTCATTAAAAATGGAAGTATAGAAAGTGTCGAAATTGGCTAACCAATTGCAAACAAGTTAATAAGCATTCAAAAATTTTCAACAAAGATTCCTAGATATTAGTTATATGGAAAATACCCAACCCACACACCTAATCCATACATTATCCCTAATGTAATTACATAAATTAAAAGAAGCTAAAATAGAAAATAGGAGAGGAAAGAAAGCTTTTTTGTAAGTTGATCACCTTAACTAATGTTGAGATTGGTGAAGCTAATCGGTGTGAGTCACTATTCTTGTGTGGCATGGTCTCAATCTCTATGATTTTACAGTCCTGAAATCATGAAAATGAAAGCATAAAACTAACAAAAATTTTAGATTAGCGGTGGCATTATTATAGTAGTAAGGAGGGTAAAAGGTTTGAGGTTGTTGTTGGAATGGTATGGGTGTGCGATAAATTGCAGTGGGTGAACAAAATTGGAGTAGGTTAAGGCAATTCAAAGGATGAATGAAAGTGTAAGGTTGAAAATGTATTAGGTAGTGAAATGACAGTGGGTGGATAGGGAAGGAAAATTTTTATATAATAATTAAACTAGAATTGAAAGCATTAAAATATGAAAATACTAAAGGGAATGAAATAAAATTGACATCTAAAAACAAAACAAATTAAACAAATTAAAAAACAAGAAATACTGAAAAATAGAAATACAATTGAACATGAAATTTTTGGGCTACCCCCAAATGCGCTTCTTTTAAGTCATTAGCTGTACATGTTTATCGACCTACTTGATTAGAGATAGATTGGGGCTACTAGCTCTATCTCTTCCACATTCTCGACTACATAATTCTCATAGTATGGTTTCAGGTGGTGTTCATTAACCTTAAACACCTTGTAAGTGTGTTAACTTTGAATTTCTAGCACACCATGAGAAAATACATTAGTAACAATAAATAGTCCAAGCCAGTAAGATCATAATTTTCCTGGAAATAATTTAAGCTTTAAATGATCAAGAAGAACTTTTTATCCTACTGAAAATTGCTTCCTTAAAATCATTTTATCATGAAAGTTTATTTTTTTCCTTATAAATTTTCACATTTTTGTTAGCCTTATTACGGATCTCTTCTAACTCTTGCAATTGCAACTTCCTATTATTACAGGCCTCTACCAAATCCATATTTAAGTGCTTCATAGCCTAGTAGGCTCTATGTTCTATTTTCACAGGAAAATGACAAGGTTTACTGAAACCTAACCTTTACAGCGACATGTCTATTAGAGTTTTGTAAGCAGTCTAATACATCCATAAGGCATCATCCAAATGTAAGCTCCAATCTTTTCTGTTCAGATTCACCACTTTTTCCAAAATTGATTTAATTTCCCAGTTTGATACTTTAGCTTGCCCACTCGTTTGTGGATGGTATACAGTCGAAATACGATGTGAAACACTATGTTTCTTTATCAATGTTCCAATAATTTTATTACAGACATGATTTCCCCTATCGCTAATCATTGCTCGAGGTATTCCATACCTGACAAAAATGTTAGATTTGAAAAAATTAACGACAACCTTACCACTATCTATATGAGTAGCTTTTGCTTCTATCCACTTTGACATATAATCCATGGCTAGAATGATATAAGTCTTACCAAAAGATGAAGGAAAAGGATCCATAAAGTCAATTCGCCATATATCAAAATTTTCACATACCTGGATATTTGTAAGTGGCATTTGATCTCTTCATCCCAGACTACCTGTTCTTTGGCAACGATCACAAGACTTACAAAACATGTAAGTATCATAAAATAATTTGGGCTAAAATAAACCACGTTCAAGAATTTTATGAGCTATTGTTTTGGGACAAAGTGTCCCCGACACATAGATGAATGGAAAAAATTTAATATAGAAGGAATTTCATCATCTACAACATATCTTCTAATAATTTGATCAGCATAAAATTTCCAAACATGAGGTTCATCCCATATGTAATATTTAGCCTATCCTTTAATTTTGTCCTTTTCAGCTCTAGATAAATCACTAGGTAAGGACTTACGCACCAAGAAATTAGCATGTTGACATACCCTGGAATTACCTGTTGAATTGCAAAAAGACTTTCATTTGGAAATTCATCTTAGAAAACATCAGATGTATTGGTTAGAGTAATCCGGCTGAGATTATCAGCCATCAAATTTTCAGCTCCCTTTTTGTTGCTTATTTCCAACTCAAATTCTTGTAGAAGTAAGATCCATTGAATCAACCTTAGTTTTGCTTCTTTCTTTGTCACCAAATATTTCAGAGCTGCATGATCTAAATAAATGATCACTTATGTACCCCATAGGTAAGACCGATATTTTTCTAACCCAAAAACTATATCCAAAAATTCTTTCTCTGTTGTTGAATAATTCTTCTGAGCATCGTTAAGTGTCGTGGAGGCATAGTAAATGACGTGAGGTACTTTGTCCACTTTTTGACCCAAAACTACTCCAACTTCATAACATAAGGCATCATACATTATTTCAAAGGGAATGTCCCACTTCAGTGGCTAAATTATTGGGGTTGTAGTGAGTTGTCCCTTTAGTTCATCAAATACAATCTTGTACAGCTCATTAAAATCAAATTCATGTTGTTGGATCCCGCTTTTAGGATTTTTATATTTTTATTTTCTCTTAATTATTTTATTAGATTATCAAGCATGGAAAATAAATTAGAATTTATGAATTAGGAATTTTTGGAGTTTAATATAGTATATTATGGATTTTGGTAAGGTGGTATAAAGTAAA
>JAOQMS010044088.1:0-10808 GCA_027563885.1 Erythroxylum longipes | reverse complement strand
CTTGTGATATCTTTTTAACAAGAAAGAGAAGTTCTTAGCAAGATTTTATATTCACAAAAAGGATACACCATTCAACCACCCCTTTTAATTTATCGAGTTTCTTGTACGTAAAGTCTATACTAACATGTGATTTACTTAAAGAAAAAGTAAATTACATGAGGGCACAATTTGGACGTGGAGGGGGTAACAATCCCTATTCCAATACCTATAACCTTGGGTAAAAGAATCACCCAAACTTCTCTTGGACCAACAACAACAACGGAGGGTAATTCAGACCCCAAGGACAATCGAGCTTCCAACAGGACAAAACAAGCTCGATGGAATCGAAGTTGGACAGAATTTTGGATAAGATAGGAGGAATGGAGGAAGAACATAGGATGCTCGAGAGTAAATTCGAGCAAGTCACAAAGAATCATGCTTCATCTATCCATAACTTAGAAGTCCAAGTAGGGCAGCTTACGGAAGCAATATCGACTCGGAATGCTGGAACCCTTCTAAGCAACACCGAATCGAACCCAAAGGAGCGTATCATGGTTATAAGTTAGAATCTAGACAAGGAGCTGAAAAAGGTAGGCACCGAAAAAAGTCAAGTAATTAAAGACGACCTTCCAAGTAAGATTGTTAGCAAATCAATGCAATTAACTCGACGAACATTTTCACACCAATTCTTTGCTAAAAGGGAATTATATGCTAGAAAGGAGGAAGTAGAAATGTTACAAGAAATTGAAGCAAACAAAATTGAGGAGGTGATGGAACAGATACATGCTAATTTAAAATTACAAGAATCCGTCATAGAGAGAAGGGAGGAGCAAATGCTGGAAACCGTGCCCAACATAATGAAAAAGGGTGATCCAAGGGACTTTTTCATCCCCTGTAGTATCAACAAGATTATCATAGATAGGGCATTTGCAGACTTAGGAGCAAGTATAAATGCGATGCCCTACACTCTTAGTCTTAAATTGGGGTTACGAGAGCTAGTGCCCATAAAGTTTTTGGTTAAAACAACCGATAGAAATTCGCTGAGACTGATGGGGATTATCAGCGATGTGCTGGTCAAGGTCAGTAATTTTATCTTTCCCACAAATTTCTATATTTTGGATATCAATGAAGACGAGGATACTCTGATGATTCTTGGACGACTGTTCTTGGCCACTGTGCGCTCAATTATCGATGTAAATGGGGGCGAACTAACTCTATGAGTAGGTAAGGAGCAACTGACCTTCAAAGTGACTGTTGGGGAGTGCAGAGCTTCTTCAACTCCAGCGGTTTACAACAAACCTGAACCTCAAAGAGAATGGGAAGACATTGAGAATCCTACAAAATTCTTCCAAGAAAAGTGCTTGTGAAGGAGAAGGTAAGGTAAAGAAAATTCCAAGGAAGGTGGTAGTTGTAATATGGTAGCAAACATTTAGACTTTGAGATTAATAACGACGCTACCATCAAATCAATCATTCCAACCACCATGAGCATAAAAGGAGCGTCGAGCTACTGACGTTAAAAGAAGCGCTGCATGGGAGGCAACCCATGGAAAAATTAGTTCATGTTGAATTTAGTTAGATTAGTTGAAATTCGTAGTTAGGTTTATTTTGGATTGCATGAATAAAAGCAAAAAGAGGAATAGGATTTCGGAGTCATGGGAAAGAGTACGCAAGCGTATTAAGATAAGTGAAGAAGAATTATTAACCGAGAGGAGTGCGACTTAAAAGTCTTTCAGTGGTACGTAGGCCACGATCATGGCCTACGTCAATGAATAAAAAGGAGAGGATGCAAATTTTAAGTGATAACTTTACCATTTTACCCTTTTTACCACCTATTTATTCAATTCTTACTTAACTTTTACCTTCACTTTCATTTTTACTTTTTCTCTTTAGAATTTCAACTTCCAAACGCTCTAACATCTTTCTAGAAATTTTTCATTGACAACTTCCCAAATTCAACCCAATCATGCCTCATATCAAGCAAACCGCTAGACGAGAGCCTCATGGAGCACAACAAGTCGCAGGATGGGGGAGGCAAAACTGAGCAACAGATTTTGGAGCTTCATTTCCCATCTACTCTGAGGAGGAAGGTACTTGTTTTCATTCCCTTCGCTTTAGGCATATAGTTGTGGCTAAATATTTTGATTTCGATACACTGGATAGGATAGAGGTGAGGAAGCGAATAGAAAATTTAGTAGAGAGGATCCAGTGCGGTATAGTCATAAGGTTTCAATTCCCCATTTGTGAGGAGCTGACCCTAGAAATTTTCACATCCCTAACCTTTGACCCTAAGAAAACCAAAGAATTATGGTCCCGATTGAGAAGGCGAGCGTATGAGCTAACGGTAGAGATTATGTGTGACATATGCAGATTCCCCGAATCCACCATTGTCGACCAACATAATGACTTCTGTGCCTCCCAATACTAGCACGAGCTCACTAGTGTAGAGCGTTTTATGCTAAAAAGGCTCATACAACATCATACACTCCCATGAACACTTGCTGCTGCACAAATTTATGTGTCAGTTGGTCTTTGACAAATTAGAGACAACAAGTGTTCATACTGTGGTGCATGGATCATAGTATTTCGAAATGTAAATCCACGCATGTGCTAAATGCTCTTGCTACAGATCCGCAAAAGCGGAGCAACCATCTGGGAATGAGGTACCTAGTGTCCTCCATTGCAAAGCATTTTTGTGTGGATCAGAAGGGATTAATAGTGCATCTACCCGAATTCCTCAACCATGAGAATCTATATCGGGTAGAGATCATTCACTCCACCAACATAAGTCTGCGGGAAATCAATGAAAAGATACATGTGAGGACCAGGATGGGTCAGAAAAGCTCGAGTTCCGCTCCACCTCGACAAGGGACTCAACAAGTGAGGAATCAGGAGAAGAGGAAGAAAAGGACCAACGTTGGACCAAGGTTTTGGATACACTATCTGAAACCAATAGAACACTACAGGAAGTGGTGTGTACACAAAGATACCAGAGTCGTGAGATTCGCCGCCTTCATCGGTATTTCGAATCTCAGGGCATCCAATTACCACCTCCTACACCATCACCACCTCCGTCTCCTTAGGATTTAAGTCTAACCCATAATTTTTATTCAATTCTATTTTAGTTGTGTGTTGTTTAATGTCTAGTAGTTTTATTTTAAATTTTATTTTTTTGTTAGTTTTATTTTCATTTTATGCTTTGTCGTTAATTTTTTCTGCTCTTCCTTGTTAAAAAAAGTGTATATGTGTTTCTATCTTCACATTTCCGTAATGTATGAACCGTGGGTGTTCTCCTCTCACATTGAGGACAATGTGTTGTTCAAGTGTAGGGAGTGATTATGTGTTTTTATTTCACATGTGACTTTGCATATCGTATGATAGTAAAAGGCTACATTGTGTGAAATGTGTAAATGTGTCAATGGCTCAAGTTTGAGTGAAATTCATTTAATTTTGGATAGAGACTATTAGGTTATTAATAATCGTTATCTTGTGAAATTAGTGAATTAGGGGGCCTTTGAATAAATATACAGCATAGTTAGGACTTAGTACAAATTTAGCTCCCTCTAATTTGTCACATTCATTCATAATTTGGGGCCTTTTTGCTAAGTAACTTAACTAGTATTTTTTACAAGGAAACGAATAATTAGTAAAAGAAAGTTTAAGTAAATACTATTTCACTGATCTTCGGGTTATGAATAGAGCTAGTAGCCAAGTAATAACTGGATTGACACGCATTACAAATATGTGCCTTCGCGTAAAAAGGCTATAATGACTTTCCAACCAAGCTATTAATAAATGACCTAGTTAAGTAACCGGATCGACATTCATCAACAATGTTTGCCTCCAAGTAAAAGACTAAGTCTCTTTAAAAAATTTTAAAATAAAAACATACTGTTCCTGTAATAAGCTTGATTTTTTTCGTGAAAATATACCTAGGAATGGTTACAGAGTCTGAGAGACCGAAAAAATTATTAATGTGTGTGCACAATTAAAAAGTGTGCATAACCTAGCACATGGGTCTCGATTAAGTTGTATATTTAGTCAAAGCCCCTAGACAACCATTTTGTTTATTAATGATTTGATATAATTAGAATGATTGCGTCCATGATTAAATTTATTTCATGAAGATTAGAGTCGTCGCATTATTGCATTGTGTGTCTTTAATGTTATGTGTTTGTTGTTTTATTTGCTTGAGTACAAGTAAACATTTAAGTGTGGGGATGTTAATAGTTGTGATTTCTATTGTGTTTTAGGGTTAGATTTGATAAGTATTTTAATGTCATTTCAAGTGTTTAGTATGCATTTAGGGTTTAATTAGATTAGTTTTTGCGTTTAAGTTTTTTTATGGGTTAGTTTCAATCTTTGAGCTTAAATTGTCTATTTTTTCGGTACCTTGATGTGTGTAATAGTGTTGTAGGGTAAACAGGGAAGAATGGGAAGAGTTAAAGAGTTTTCGGGCCAAAAAGTATAGGCCACGATCATGCACACAGGGCACAATTGTGATAGGAGAGGAAGAACCAGAAGCAACCAGGCTACGATTGTGCACTATAGGCCACAATCGTGACAGAAAGCGTAAATTCAAGGCACGATCGTGCACTATGGGCTATGATTGTGACCGAAAGGAGAAAACACAGGCCAAGATCATGGCAGGTAGCGCCACGATCGTGCACTGCATCAGGCTGATAGGAAAACTCAAGTTTCAGATGAATTTTTGGATCATTTTGACCCCGAATTTGACCTAGAGCCTTGAAGATATAAATAGAATATGATGTGACAGCCACTAGAAGTCTGAGGAAAGAGCCAAGAGTTTAACAAAAAAAGTTTCCATTCTGCCAAATTCGAGAGAAAACCTAGGGTGACACTGAGAGATTGAGGAAGGAGACAAAGGAAGAGAGACACGGTGAAGACCTTGACGTGATGTACTTCCCGGGATAGGAGGTTTCCCACTGTCACCGTCCTGAATTCCGTTCCCTACAATATTTCCATTATTTCAATTTTATTCATGTATAAAATTTAAATTGGTGTTGAGATTTGTTTGGTTGAATGTTGTGTTGATGTCTAAACTTACCTTTGGATTTGATTCTTGAGATTAATGAAGTTTATTCGATTGTGTTTTTATTGATTGGATTGTGATTTAAGTCCTGTTCTTAATAACTTGGCGATAGACTGAGAGGGTGAGCTAAGTGAAAATAATCAATTTGGGCTAACGAGAGTTGGGTGAATTGATAAGTAAAGGATTAAATGAAACGGTAGAATCGTGTAATGAGAGATCGAGGATAGGTTCCTAGTAGGTTAGTAGACAACTTTAGATCTAATTTAGTTTTTGGGTTGATTGCAAATCAAGAGATTAGAATTCCCATAAATTGAATTAGGGTTTCTCAATTAGGGTTAAGAATTTAACTCGAGAGAGAGTAATTCACCCTAGGACCGTCTAAGCCCGTTGAGTCAATAATTGCATAATTGGTTAAGTTTCCTTAATTTCGAATTAAAATCCTCTTTCTCTCACTTGGTGATTTCTAGGTTGATTTCGTATTTGGTTGTGTGATTGCTTTTCTGTTGCTTTTAGCACTTTCAATTCTCATATCCGATTATCAATTAATTTACTTTTCTGCAGTAGTTGTTAGGTTTGTGACTTAGCTGCCATTAGACGTAGGAATAGTTCCTTTCCTCGTGGGATCGACACCTTAGGTACTACACGAATGACCCCGTGTGCTTGCGATAATTACCAAGGTTACAAATATTGAAAATTAGAGTGTGTAACCTTGATCGAACAACAACATGCTATGAAACAAATACCTTTAATTCCAAAATATTGTAGAACTAATATCCTATCGTTTCTTTAGGATATCTTACAAACAAACACTTGTTAGATTTAGCTTCTAGCTTATCTGACTGAATCTGCTCTATATAAGTTATACAACCCCAAACTTTCATATGAGAAAGATAGGGTTTCTTGTTAGTCTACATCTCATATAAAGTAATATCTATTGACTTTGAAGGAACTCTGTTTAACACATAAACAGTAGTCTCGAGTGCATATCCCCAAAATGATTTTGACAGATCTGCCAAGCCCATCATTGACCTCACTATGTCTAACAAAGTTCAGTTTCTCCTTTTTACCACACCATTGTGTTGTGGCATTTAAGGTGGATTCCACTGGGATACTATCCTATTATCTTTGAGATAATTTAGAAACTCTTGGCTTAAGTATTGACCACCTCGATCTGATCGAAGTGTTTTAGCTTCTGCCTAGCTAATTTTCTACTTCATTTCTGAATTCTTTGAACTTTTCAAAAACCTCAGATTTGTATCTTATAAGATACAGATACCCATATCGTGAATAATCATCAGTAAAGGTAATGAAGTATATGAAACCACATTTAGCATATATGGACATTGGATCACATACATTTGAATGTAATAAATCCAATAGCCCAGTGGTTCATTCACCCTTTCCCTTAAAGGGTAATGTTGTCATCTTGCTTAATAAGAAAGATTCACATGTTTCATATGAGTCAAAATCAAATAACCCTAAACTACCATACGTGTGTAGTTTAGTCATGCATCTCTCACTTATATGGCCAAGACAACAATGTCATAAGTATGATGATTTCACATTATCTTTTTTTGTCTTTTATTGTTATTGATATTTAAAACTAGATTGGACATATCTAATATGTATATCCCATTGCATAATGTATCTATAGCATAAAACATTATATTTAAACTAATAGAGCAATCGTTGTTACTAAAATTTAAGTGGAAACCAACTTTATTATGACTAGAAACTGAAATAATATTCTTAGTCAACATAGGTACATAAAAACAATTATCCAATTCTATTACAAGCCTACTAAAGAGTGTAAATAAATAAGTTTCTACGGCCAATGCAGCAACTCTTGCTCCATTTCCCATACACAAGCCCAACTCTTCCTTATTAAGTTGTCTACTATTCCTGAGACCCTGCATATCAGTACATATGTGTGAGCCACAACTGGTATCCAATACCTATATGTTATTGTTAGAAACAATATTCATATCAATAACAAATATACCTGAAGTAGATGGGGCATCTGATGCCTTATTCTACTTCAGTGACTCCAGATAGGCCTTATAATTCCTTTTTTAATGGCCATCCTTGCCACAGTGGAAGCATGTTTCCTTACAGGCAGTCTCCTTATCTTTATTCTTGGCCACACCTCCCTTAGGCCTTTGGACTTCTTCTTCTTTTGGTTCTTCCTCCTCGAATAAGAAGAGTCCATCAACATCACGACCTTATTGTCCTTCCTGACAAATGGCTCAATTATTTTGAGCAAGTTGATCAATTCAGGAATCGTGGTGGATATCTAGTTCATCCTATGGTTAAGCACAAATTTTGAATAACTATTAGTCAAACCAGTCAGAATTAAGTATATACTTAATTTATGATCCATCAGGAAACCTAAGGAAGCTAACCTCTCAATATATCCATTCATCTTCATTGGATATTGCACTGGAGATGTCCCTTCATCCATCTTGGAGTGGAAGAGTAAACTCAAGGTCTCAAACCTTTAGGACTTAGTTTGCTCATCAAACAGCTCTCTCAGATGATAGACTATGGTATGAGCATCTGTAGCCTCATGTTATTTTTATAGTTTCGGTGACATAGTGGCCAGCATTATGCAACTAGCCATCTCATTATCATCGAGATGCTTCCTATATGCCTTCTGATCACTATCAGAAACATCAGCAGCATGGGGATCGAGAATTGGTTCTTCTAAGACTTAGCCTAGTTTCTCCGACTTGAGAACTATTCTCAAGTTCGTAAGCCAGTCTAGAAAGTTAGGTCTAGTCAACTTATTGTCTTCCATAAGTGAGCATAGGTTCACACTAATAGTTATGGTATTGATTCTTGTAACCTAATGTCAAAGAGAGAAAAGGTGTTAGATTACACATCAATGCATGTTAATTAAGACTTTACTAACAAGCATTATGGCTCCTACTATTTTATCGCGAAACCATAACCCTTAATATGAATTTGAGAGAACTTTTATAGAAGTCTCCTAGTGGGTTGATATCTAATATCTCTAGGAATGACCTTGGGTTTGCCCAAGAAGCCACCCTAGGTCAATTGGTAGGTATCGGTCGTACCAATTGCATTTATAATGCAATTATCGAATCTAGTGCTATCAACTGTTGATGTGTGCACACACATTAGGCTATCAACTCTTGATGCCTGTACATCTCATGTACACTACCCAACTTTGCCTCTGTCCACGTTGACCTTAGTTTTTCCTAACAAATCAATGCTTCTAGTTAAAACAGACCCATTAATATGAAAACCCTATTTCCATAGTTCAAACATATTCCTGTAGAGTGGGCTTAGGTTTGCCTAACAACCTTAACTCTAAAAGAACTTTAATTCTCACCATATTAATGAAAGGTGTTAGTTTTAATATTCTAAGTGAGGTTAGTCTCATCTAACTAGGATGGTCTTCTATATATCATATATATATATATATAGTTACTATAACTATATGGCATGATATGGACACCCCAATCATATTGGGCTTAAGTCCAAAACCATCCATCATGCAAGCCCACTCATACTCCTAACATGCATCCTCTAATGCATAAAATTAAATACATAAAAATTCATTGCAACAAGTTATGGATCCTACATTTTAGAAGTTGATTCAACTCTTAAATCTAATTTCTTCCTAAGTTTTATCTTAGCTAAATTTAATCTTGCATGTCATTTCGATTTAGAATTTAATATTAATTAAATTAAATTAAACTCTTAATTCCATAAATTAATATAAAATTGATTCACCTTAATATTGATTATTTGATGTCAAAATTAAACATTTTAATTTTGTTTCACATGCCAATTTCTAGTCTTACTAAAAAATAATTATCTAGTTAAATTAATTCAAAATTAATTTTAAAATTTTATAGAACACCAAATAATCATTCCATGCATCTCCAGGTCATTTCAAGTTCATCAAAATAATTTTGGAATCACCTAAAAATTATCAAGATAATCGAAACACCATTGAGATGCTAAAAAAGGAAATTTTGACATCTAAATGTTTTTCCAAAAATCTTAATTCGAACATAATAATTTTGGCATGATTAATTCATCAAAATAACATATTTTTATCATATAAAATATTTGTCAAGGTTCTGAAACCGAAACATAAACATACGAAATTATCAAACAAAATAGATCCATCGATTTCTTCCAAATCGACCAAATTTGATTACTGTTTGAAAATTGATAAAAAAAATTGTAATAAATTATGGAAAACTTCAACAGGTGTAAAAACATTCTAAATATGTTTACATAAAATTTCTAGAATCAAATAAAATGAAAAACGTGTTTAACCTCATCAGTTTAGCCAACCAACAACATATGTTTAGCAAAAAACAGTTTTCCATCATATTATTAAACATGCGACAATAAATATTTCAATCATAATGAAATCAATATTCAATAACTAAAACCATATACAAACATTTCATGAGTAGATCAGTGAAAGAAAATCATGAAAACAAATTTTCATAATTTAATTTTGAATTTTCTAAGAACAAACCCACAGTTGTCACAGTTATGCAATCCTATTGCACATGTAATAGAAACTACATCTAATAGGCACAAGATGGCTCTGATACCACTATAAGGTTTCTATTATACATCACATGCATCACATATCAGAAAATATACAGTGTAAAATAAAATGAAACCCAGAAAATATAGAATCGAACATGTGCCATTAGATGTAGTAAAAAAAACATGAACTTAAGATGTGTACCTTACAAACTCCTTCGTTCTTCGTTTTCTTCACCTTTTCAGGTTATCATAAACGACAATGACCAAAGTAGGAAGTCTCTAATGATATATAAATGAAGATCAAAGCCTGAAACCTCTTAGGAAGAATGGTTAGAACACACACAAAGTGCTAGTTTTGAGGTCTGTTCTTAAGAGAATAATTTAGAGAATAAATGCGTGTAAGATGAACTCTTCACATTTCTTACTAATTTTCTTAAAATACTATGCACGAACATGAGTGAGTTTTTGCCAACTTTTGGCCTCCTCTAACCCCATCATAAATGGAGGAATAATGGGAATTAAGTGGCCATGAATGCCACATAATTTGGCATGAAATGTTTACTGGAAATTTAGAAATTTTTTAGACTGGCAGCCATGCAATACTTGCTTTCTTTCATTCCTTTGCAACGTTTCTTATCTCAATCATATCGCGATACAATCCTGAAACATTCTCTCATATCTTGGATCATTATCCAAACCCATTTTACTCATTCTTCACATCTCCAATATGTGTGACCCATTAGGTTTTCAGTTATGTCGGCCACTTGAATTAACAATTAATTCAAGCAAGTCATGAGTGATATATAGCAACACATCATGACCCACAAATAACTGGAAAATCAGTTGTTTGACTATGAACCCTTCTATAGACAATGTTCCTATGCAATTCGTCCTTTCACCATCTATACCCCACTAGGTTTAGAGCATGGTTAAAATGTGAACTACCTCTATACTACCTACGTCACATCTAGCTTAAGTGATATTATTTCTTATCCCCAAGTCTTATTACCCAATAGGATATGTCACTGAAGACTATCTTTATGACATTCTACTCTTGTAACACCCCCTCACCGTAGGGTACGCACCAGGACGCCCGTAGGTCATTCCGATACATATCCTATGATAAGGGAGCGCTACGTGCAATCACTACAGTTACTCCATATGGCATCACATCAATTTGAATAATAAAACATTAATTGTAAACCACAGTATTTTTACAATCAAACTCTTCCTCATTT
>JAOQMS010044087.1:0-10812 GCA_027563885.1 Erythroxylum longipes | reverse complement strand
ATGAGATGTGTTTTCCTAATTTCTCGATTAATCGCCCGTGTACCCGTTTCTATAGTTCAACCCGTTATATGGAAACGGGATGTTACATCCAAGAAACAATAGTGAGATTTACCAGAGATTCTTTCCAAAATTTAATGAATGAAAGGTAATGGAAAATGATCCTTCCTAATCACTTCGTTCAACTTACTATAGTCTATGCACATTCTCCAACATTTTGAACTCTTGATGGAATAAGTTCATTACTCTCATTTCTCACTACTGTGATACCGTTCTTCTTCGGTACTACCTGTACAGGGCTTACCCACTCACTGTCTGGTATGGCATATATGATCCCTGCATTTAATAACTTAGACACCTCCTTCTTAACCACATCATGAATAAGAGGATTCGACCTTTAAGGTGGCTGCTTAATTGGCTTGGACCCTTCAGCCAAAAGGATCTTGTGTGTGTGCAAACCAAGGGATCAATCCCTTGTATGTCCCCTAAATACCAACCTATAGCCCTCCTATACCTTTTCAACACAGAAACTAATTTCTCTTCTTCATAACTACTCAGAGAACTGGAAATAATAGCATGCAATTTGCAATCATCAGCAAGAAAGACATATTTCAAGTTAGGAGGAAGGGGTTACAATTCTAAATCAGGGGGTTACTTAATAGAAGGAGCTAGCTTTGGTATATCAAGTGAATTTCGTATGAGTGGTGTTTCCATGTGGCTTGGGGAAGGAGAAATAAGCTCAGTGTGGTGTATATGTCCTCCACTTCCTGACTCAGTGCCACCATCAGATGACCTGGAAACAACAGAATTAGGGTCAATCTGATCAATAGAAAAAGAAAGTAAATCAGAAGTGAGAGTGGGATTAGAAGGGGTTAGAGTAGTAGCAGGATCACTACTATCTACTTCTAATATTCCAGCACCACTTGAAAGAAAAGCTACATTTGTAGCTTGTATAATAGCTCCTTTATCATCAGTTTCTGCAAAATCAAGAAACACACCTTCCTCAAGGCTATCAAGTGCGAATCAGCAGTAATATCATAATCAAAACAAGAGGATGCATCAAAATCATGCGTAAAGCCAACTATCTATCTCTAAACAATAGACACTTGATACGTCACCCTCACATGCATAAAAATCAGAAGAATGAGAGGGGGATAAACAAGTAAGTGCATCATTATGATTCACAACCATATCATACTAGTTAAGATCATACACATTAGTCTCATGCAAGTCTTCCAAATCATTATCATAACATTCAATCAAACTAATACCCAAGTAAGAACAATCTTCATAACCATGGCTTATAGCTTCTGAAAGATTAAATTGCACTTCTTGATCCCCAATTCCCATAGTGATAAGACCCTTCTTCATGTTAATTATGGTCTCAGCAATCAGAAGGAATGGCCTACCTAGAATCAGGGTACTCGTAGCAGGGAGCTCATCAGTCATATCCAGGATATAAAAGTCAGCTAGGAAAACAAGACCTTTGACTTGCACAAGGATATCCTCAAGAATGCTTTTAGGGTATCTCACCGTCTTATCAGCTAAACCAAGTACAACATTAGTGTCTTTCAAAGCTTTAATACCTAAGGTCTTATAAACAGAGGTCGGCATCACATTAATTGCTGCACCTAAGTCAAGTAAGGCATAAGAAAGAGTAGTACTACCTATGGTACAGGGAATAGTATAAGAACCTGAGTCTTTGTATTTAATGGGCAACTATGGCTTAAATAAGGCACTAACACTAAACCCCAATTGGATTCTCTCACTATGCCTATAATTTCTCTTATTTTTACATAGGTCTTTCAAGAATTTAGCACATTTAGGCATCTTTTTAATCAATTCAAGCAATGGCACATTCACCTCAAGTTCGCTAAACATTTCAAACAATTCATCATTGTCTTTCTTGTCAACAATCTTTTTACTAACCAAGTAAGAATTTGGAAAAGGCAAGTCACAAATGTTTACCTCATCACCTTTGGAGTTGGAAGGTGATCCTTTCTCCATTGGTCTCTTCATGATAATTGTTGATGCCTCTTCATCATTTTACACCACTTGCTTTTGAGACTTCTCCAAGAGCTTCTTTTCTTGTAAGCTTTCAGATTAAATAGAAGCTTCTTTCTCAGCTTGGGAAGTTTCTTAAGTAGTGTTAGCAGGAGGAAACTCAACTTCTATTTCTTCATTAACTGGTTCTTCATCCTTTTCATTCTCTTTGAATTGCACTTTCTTAACACCAATTTCCTTACCACTTCTCAGTGTGATTTCATTCAAAGATTTAGGATTTATCACTATGTTTGAGGGTATAGAACCACTACTCTTTGCTTATTGTTCACTCAAGTTATTGGAAATTTGAGTAACAAAAGTGTTCAAGTTCTAATGCTTAGTCTCTATTTGCTCCAACTTAGAGAACACATTTTGTAGACATGAGTCCATCTTATTCCCCATAGCATTCACTTAGCATCGGTTTGTGTCTTCTTATGATCTAATCTTAAATTAATCTCGGCAATGCCCTTCATGATAATAGCAAGTTCATCACCCTTAGAAAAAGAACATGATGTCCCTTGATTAAACACCATTTGATTGGAAGAATTTCCTTGAGTGTTGCCTTGATCCCCACCCCATATAAAGTTAGGGTGATCGCTCCAACCCGGATTAAAGGTGTTGGAGTAGGGATCTGTCTTTTGATATTGGGCATTCCTACTTTGATAGAGGGCGGAAACTTCTTCATATCGAGCACAATTGTTGGAGGCATGCATCATAGCTTAAGAATGACCCACTGAATTAGCTTGCTTGCCTTTCACATTATTCTCCAAAATATTGAGTCTTTCTCCACTCAGTTTCCCAAAGCAGCAATTTCAGCAAGAATGTCTTGGGAAGAAACCGAAGAGGTATTGTATACCTTTCTTGTGTCTCCAGATTGAGGATCATTAGTAGCCATCTTTTAAATTAGGTCCCATGCAACATTGAGACTCAATTCTTTGAGCAAACCATTTGTAGCGACATTAATTGAGGGCTTATGATATGGAAGGAGCCCTTCATAGAAAGAGTTGACTAGATCATTCTTTGAAATATTGTGGTGTGGACAATGGGCTAGAAGAGTGATGAACCTTGTCCAATATTCTTGCATGGATTCATTATCTCATTGCACAACACTAGTTATCTCCTTTTTGAGCCTTAAAGTTTTAGAGGCAGGGAAATATTCATCCAAAAATGCTCCTTTCAACTGATCCTAGGTCAATGTGGTGAAATGTTGAGGTAGTGTGTAAAGCCACTTCTTGGCCTTGCCTTCTAAAAAGTGGAATGCTCTCCTCAATACATCTTCAAGATTTGTCGTGGGTGGTTTCACGGAAGAACACACCATGCGCATAGTCTTCAAATGCCTATGTGGATCATCACCTGCAAAGCCATAGAATCTAAGTAAGGAAGAAATTAACACTCGTTTAATTTTAAAGTTCACATCATCAGTATAAAAGCCATAAGGGTCATAATCAACATTGGAATTATTAATCTCCCTTATGCTTCTATTATCCTTACCATTATTCCCTAGGTTATTCTCACAATGTCCGTTGTTCCCATTAGGCCGATTATGTATATTATTACCATTATCACCATCCATGATTTCTTGCTCTAATTCAAAATCACTAACAGACAAGTGTTCACTAGAGGTAACTTTATCACTAAGTTCTTATTCACTAGATGACAAACTTGACTCTTGTGAAATATGCTCCTCCTCAACAAGAACTTGACTTGTACCCTCTATTCTCCTCTATCTTCTAATCTTTTTCACGAACATCTCAAGTTCAATATTTAAGGAAATCAAAGGTAAAGCCCTATCACTCCTAGGCATAAACAGTAACCATAAAAAAAGAGCGAGGTGCAAAACTGACTTGCACAACAAGATTCAAGTAAAAAAATGGAAGAATCTGAAGAGTACAAGTGTGTGTGTATGAGAATGTTTGGGTATGGATGACTATGCACTTAATAGTGTATGAAAGAGTGTGGAAATATGTAATATGCACAAATAATCAAAGAATGTCAAAACTTCACCAACATGCACAAAGGAGAAATTTTCCCAAAACTTGACTTGGAGAATGGACCCATACACTCAAGAAAGCAACCGAGTAGGCTATAATAAAAAAAAGAGCAATGTAATCCACTAAATAGCAAACAAGTCAAAGAGAAAACCAAAATGTTTATCTAACTAAGAAAGTGCAAAATGCAAATGGAAATGGACTATACAATGCCAATACAAGTATGAGGCTCAACAAATAAACCCCAGTCAATGTTACTTGACTCTTAATTACTAGGGAACCAATTTATTGAAACAACCTAAATCTGATGTCGCCTTGGGGGTTACTTCAAAATTTAACCAAAGATTGCATATAGTGAAACCTCCGGTCGTTCTCTTTGAGGAGCCAAAAATAAAATAAAATTCCTAAGTAACTAAATGGAATGCAACCTAAACTATAGAATGGGTTTGATTTGATTAACTATCACTAAAATTGTAATGAATTAAAATAAACTTAAAGGACTTGTTTTTGGTATTTTAACTTTAAAGTGAGTGATATGAAATGATTTTGAGTGAATGGAATGAAAAAAACATAAGTGATTAACAATGATAAAAGCAACCCTTCAATTCAATAGCACAGGCAATCATCACTTAAACAGATATGGGAGTTAAAAACAATGAACTAAGAGTTATAGTCAAGCTTTTAATCCAACAACTGAGCCACCTCGAATTGTCACAAAATATTTTCCAAGGTTCCAATCTACTAACTGCCACCAGAATAGTAAAATAGAACTAAGGATACTAAAAACCAATGCTCAGTTATTACTCAATAATAAATAAAATAGAATTAAAGGCAGCAACAGATATAATGATCCAATAATTCAAGCCACCTTGAATAATCACCAAATATTCACCAAAATATCAATAGAAAGTCTTGACCCAAAACAAAGTAATGAAATTAAGCCATAATCAGTATAATATCAATTGCTAAAAAATAATCTAGCCACAGAAATCTTCCAATACAAAGATATAATCAATACATAACTCCAAATAATTAAATAGTTATCCTAAGACCTAGGAATCATTAAATAAATAAATGGGTGGAAGATAAATGCAGCTTAAAGTCCCCTATGAAGACCCAAGCTCTTGCCATTTGCATTAAATTAGAGGATTAGGGCAAACTAGCCATGAAAAACCATAGAAGATGCTGCCAACAGTGAGCTCCAACAATCAGCCATGGAAGATGAGAATGATGGTTTAGATTTGTGAGAGGTGAGGGAAAAAAACGAAAACTAAGTCTCTATGAGTGGAGAATACTGCCGTAAAAAATAAAACCCTCCCTCTTTTGTTTTCTACATTCTCCCCTTTTTTGAAATAAAACACACACTAAAACCTTTTTCTGCGTATTTTGTTCCTCTCTGTCTGCGTTTTGCTTCTTCTTCTTTCCAGCGTCTGTGCATCGCGTTTTGGCCTTCACGTCTTCATTTTTGCTGGTGTGTTTTCTTCACATGTTGCTTGAGTTTTGGGCCTCCTTGCCTCACCATACGCTGGCGTTTTGCTTCTTCTTACTCCCACACTGTTGTGTCGTTTTGGTCTTTTGGCTATCAACGTGCATGTTTACGTTTTTCGCTTCTCTTCTCCAACTGCTGGGGTTTTCTTTATATATTGTTATCGTTTTTACTTCTCTTCTCCAGCTACTTTTTTAATGCTTTGGACTGCTACTTCTTTTATCTTTTGAGTAACCTACAATAAAAATTACAAATAATGTAGCATCAATTGTCCTCAAATCAATTAATCACAGTTAAACCAAAATATGACAAAATTTTCCCCTATAAACACAAATTAAATGTAAGGCACAATAATTCAAATAATAATCAAATAATGCAATAAAGACCAATTATAGTGACAAAAACTCATCCAAATGATATGAAAATATATTTAAAAAATGAGTTTGTCAAGGGTGTTTTGGTTTTCACTAGAAATTCAAGAATGGAATAAGATAAATCCAGTTTGCTTTCAGAAATGTAGAAGCAGAGAGTAATTAGTGAGTAGAGAGTATTTTAGAGTATTGAATAAAGTTGGAAAGAGAAGTGATTGCTTGTTGCTTTAACGTGAAGCTGTGGAGATAGTGATGGATATGAAGTTATGTTCGTAGATGGTGTCTTTTAGTAAAAGGGTCCCAATTCATATGATATTATTACTTTGTTTTCAGGATGTTTTATTTTTAGTTTCAGTAATCAAATTTCTAGGAAGAATTTGTTGTTCTAAACTTTTTATGACCCATAATTGAGTTGTTTTATTTTTGGAGTTTGAAATGATTCTCTGGTCTAAGGTGCTCGGTTGTTGTTTACTCTTTTTATATTGATGTTGGGCCTCTTTCTTAGCCCAAAACTCATCTTGAGATTTCCAATCATTTGTAAACCAGTAAAGGGCATGTGGAGAGCAATGGTTGTGAAATGCAGCTAGTCATCCACATGCTTATCTGATAAAAAAAATGTGTTACCTACTATTTAATTCACGGTACTTTGATCTTACATATGTAAATGTCGTTTAATTATAAAACTTTTGGAATATCATCTCAACTATTTAAGTATAAGACTGTATATTATTGAACTTCTCAAAAACTTGCATTTTTATAAAATTTTTACTAGGTTGTTATTTTTATGTTTAACTCTTACGCTAATAAAATTTGTTGAAGAAAATTAATAAAATTAAGTTCAAGGTCTGGTTGTTTATATTTATATTTTTTATTTTTATTTTCAAATTCACTAAAATTTATTTTTATTTTTATTTTTGGTTTTTGTTTTTTATTATAAAAATCATACAAAGTGATTTACTATTAACAAATATATATTATTTAATTACTTAATATACTAATCATTAATAAGAATTACACAAAGATGGTGGAATTTGTCGACGTAAAAAACTGTCTAAAAGTGAAAAATATCGTCATAGAAAAGCATTTAAAAGCTTACATAAAGCGTCTAAAATAGCATTGTCCCAAAAAAACTACAAATGCGGGAAATAGATTTTTGACGCTTAGATATCTAAGGCATTCGACTGATGCATTAGCTTGGAGGAAATTCGATGCTCGGTATCCTGAATTTGCATGTGATCCTTGAAGTGTTAGGCTAGGTTTGGCTAATGATGGGTTCAATCTATATCGTCTCATGAACACTACCTATAGTACATGGCCAGTGATCTTGATCCCTTATAACTTGCCACCATGGGCATGTATGAAAGCATCTTTGTTCATTTTGTCCATAATTATTCTTGGTAGAAATGGACCAGAAAATAATATTGATGTATATTTGCAACCTTTAGAGCATGAGTTAAAGTTATTATGGGAAGGTGTTGATGCATTTGACTCATATGCTAAGGAAAAATTCAAGATGCAAGCTGCTTTAATGTGGATCATCAATGACTTTCCAGCTTATGCCATGTTGTCTGGATAGAGTACAAAGGGCTATAATGCTTGCCCATTATGTACTTACTCAACACCCTCAGTTAGGATTGGGAACAAGATATGTTATATTCGGCATTGCAAATGGTTGGCTCATGATCATCCTTTCAGGTTTCGTGGTGACTTGTTTGATGGCTCTGAAGAGCATAGTTATGCTCCAAATGCTGCATCTGGTTCCGATATCTTGAGAGAGCAAGAAAAGATTGGTAAAATGGTTAAAACCTCGAAGGAAAAGAAGAAATACCATAGGGGTATAACGATTGGTGAGGATAAGATTTTTTGGACCAAAAGGAGCATATTTTATGACTTGCCCTATTGGGAGCATAACCTTCGTCGTCATAACTTAGATGTCATGCATATAGAGAAGAATGTGTGTCATAATCTACTCGTAACCCTCATGAATGGAGATGGTAAGACCAAAGATGATGACAAAGCTCACATATTCCTTGAGGAGAGGAATGTGAAGCCCCATCTTTGGCTCAAAATTAGGAAGGTGGCGAATTGTTTATGCCAGCAGCTCCATATTGTATGTCACTTGAGGATAAGGGATTATTTCTGAAAGTATTGCAGAATCTTAAAGTGCCTAATGGATATGGATCTAACCTCTCAAGATGTGTGAACGTGAAAAACAAAATGCTCATAAATCTTAAGAGTCATGACAATCACATTCTAATGCAAGAAATCCTTCCAGTGGCATTGGAAGCATCCTAGTTCTCATAAGTGGCTAACCTCCTTCATGGTTTGTCTTTATTTTTCAAATCTCTATGTTCCAGATGCCTTGATCTAAAACATTTGGATGCTTTATAATCAAATATCATAGAAATACTTTGCCACATGGAGATTGAATTTCTTCCTCCCTTTTTTATGATCATGGTTCACTTACTAATTCATTTAGTGAAGGAGATTGAGCTTGGTGGACCCGTACACTATAGATGGATGTATCCAATTGAAAGGTTAGTATTATTGTTTTCTAAATAACGTGTTTTTTTAACCTTTTCTTGCCATCTTATCTCCTTTTTCTAATATTGGCTAACTATATATTAACTTATTAAAAGGTATTTAGCCCATTTATAAACATACGTTAGAAATAAAGCTCAGCCAAAAGGTTCCATTGTTGAGGGTTATATTCTCGAGGAGACTGTTACCTTTTGTTTAAGATATCTAGAAGGTGTTGAGACTATTTTCAACCAAGCACGTAGGAATGATGATGACAATCCTTAATCAGAACAGTATTTGTTTGATTCTGGTGGTCAAGCAATAGGGGAGAAAAAAATTACTCGTATGCCTGATCGAAGTTTGGCACAAATACATCATTATGTGCTTACCCAATTTGAGGAATTGTTGAATCCATTTTATAAGTAAGTGTTAATCTTATATGTTAAATCATATGATTGACTACTTTTATTTAATTTGGATATCATTAAAAGTAATAGATATCCTTCACTATATACAGTGCCTTCATATATCAAAAGAGGAGAGAGAATTGGAGAATTAAAGTTGATGAAGCTTTAGTAAACAAATGGAAAGCTGATGAATTTTCAAATTGGTTCAAATCACAGGTTATGAATTTGTATATATATTTTTTAGAATGTTTTTGTGTAAAACTTTTGCTTGAATGATATTTGATTACACGTTAATGAGTTCACAAAAACATTTTTGATAGGTATGCAAGATTAATGAGGACACTCAAGAAGGAAGTTGATAAGAGCTTTAGCTTGTGGTCCAACTCCTTTTGCAACAAGAGTAAAAGGCTATGTGGTCAATGGCATCAAGTTCTATACAACTACTCTTGAAAGATCCAGGAAAACACAAAATTGTGGAGTAATGTTGGTTGCAGATGGAGAAAAATATTATGAAAAATTGATTGATATTTTTGAAGTAGATTTAAATGGAACATATAGGGTAGTTGTTTTTCGTTGTGACTAGGTGGACTTAGCTAAAGGGGTAAAGCTAGATAGAAATAATAAACCTTGTGTTAACTTTTCTAAGTTAATCCACACAGGTCGGTTCTTAAAAGATGAGCCATTTATTATTTCCAGTTAGGAAAGATAAGTTTTCTATGTCGCCGACGAAAAAGAGAAGGGTTGGCATCATGTTATTGAAGCTAAGCCAAGGGATTTGTATGATCTAGGCGATGATCAATAGTCTTGTAATTGTGATCTTATGATTTATGAAACTTTAAATTTTGTGATTGGCCTCTTTTTTAGTGCATATGTGACTATTAATAATTTCTTAATTGCTGCATAATTTCCTTTCTTTTCTCTCTTTTTTAACATTTTGAACTTTTTCTATTCCATTGTAGTTATCTGTTGAGTGATTTTTTTTCCTTTTTTGGATATATTTTAGTGGAGGATCATGAATTTCCGAAGTAAGAGGACACAGGTTTTACTTGGTCTAATAACTCCTATGCCTTCAGGTTCTGCACCTTCTCAAGAAAAAAAATTAGCAGCACCAAGCTCTTCTATTCCTTGTTAACCGCTAAAAGCACCATCAAAGAAACCAACATTACAATTACAACCATAAAAAACACAAGCAGCATATCCATTATCCTCTCAACCATTAAAACATGTTGCTCCATCATTTGTACCATTTCCACCAACGAAGATAACAGCAAAAGATCACCTGTCCATAACCTTGAATCACAAGTTACTAAAGGTGCAACAATTGGTCAATTAGGAGCCCCTAAAACCCAGTCTACAGTAGCCCCAGTGAGACCTCCTTAACCTACTAAAATTGCAAAACCAGTTGGCTCTTCAAGACTATCACAACTTCCAGGTATTCTTCTGAAAGAGTAGAAAATATGGACGAAGAAAACATGTATGAAAATAGTCAACACTCATCAAAATAAAGAAAAAGGTATATCATCCAATGATTAAAATTGCATACACTGACAAGATACCAATTGATCCAGATGAGGTAGTCTACATTGAAGGTAAACTCTTTTTTTTTTAACATAACTATATACTTTCACCAAATATTTATATAAATTTGATAATTTCCTTCTCTGATTGAATAGAAGTAAGAGAAGGCGAACTGCCTAAGCATGGTACAATGAGTGGGGCGATATTCTCGATGCATGTTCGACTTTTTCTACCTGGTTGGAGAATTATAGTTGAGTTTAATCAGTTTGACCAGCCAGTAAGGAAGGGAGGTTTTGTTTTTATGTATTTCTTTTCTGATGTTGCTAAAAATGGTTCTTATTGTCCTATTGGAGAAAGTAGTTGGAGGCAGGTTGACAAGCATTACAAAGAACAGATTGTGAAAGCTGTTCGGGTATACTTTTACACTTTATCTTTATGATCTTTGTAAACTATTCAATTATATAGTTAGATTTGTTCATGAT
>JAOQMS010044086.1:0-10813 GCA_027563885.1 Erythroxylum longipes | reverse complement strand
ATATCAGAAACACTTTCAATTATTCTAACCCATTCAAAATGACCAAATTGCCCTTTCCCATAAGTGAGGGGATGTTAGACAGAACCACATCGGGCCCATGACAAATGCCGCATACTCGGGCTAAGAATACTCATAGTACCCTTAACCTGACTATGTAAGGCTAACTGAATATCTTAAAAAAACATTTGGATAACATAAAAAGGTTCCTACATAAGTCATTTACAAACCATAAGATAGTCAAGAGTTAATAAAATTATAAAGCATATCAACATAATCATGAGCCACTATACAACAAAAGTACAAAACAGAGACTACCCACGTGTGGTAATGCCCCGAAAGTGTCAAAAGACAGCACAATCCACTTAAAACTTCAAACTGATAAATTAACCTGTATGGTTGGGAAGAGAAGGGGGTGAGTACAATATGTACTCAGTGAGCAGAAGAAACATATATCGCAAATAGAACCTGGTACACACTAAAACGGTCTAAATAACCTAAGAATAATTTTATACATCAAATATGCACATAACCACCTATGAAGTGAATATGTATAACATAAAACATATAGACCTAGTATATGGATCATGCCATACTGGTTAGGAATCATATAAGCCTAGCCTATTAATCACTCATTCAGTGAACATAGGTTCTAGTTTCAATACACATGAGCAGAAAAACATCATATGTAAAAGTTAAATCTCGTCAGGAAGCCAAATCTCAGAATAAGCCCAAACAATTATGTGCGCCACCACTAATCAGCGAAACTAGTGTGCACAACCACCGAATCTTAGTGTTGGCTCGACTTTCATTTGTGGTGAGTCCAGACTATGGTTGACAAGAACATTATGACCCTAGGTGATGACCTCATCGGTGACCTCTAAGCCTACAATCACCCGCGAGCCCTGTAGAATGGTGTCGTTAAAAGGACTCGACTTTTATGTACCAGCGTCAAGGGTATGGGGGTCGCTTGATCTATTGTAACTAGCACACAATTGGCCAATCGTCTCCTCGCCAATCACAAAAAAATAATATACAAATATTAAGTACAAAAAAATCAAGTAAGGTACCATGCCCTTATTTATCAGTCCAACCGATAAAATGGTGCTATGGCTCTAAACCAAAAGAGAATACATACATGCAACATACATGACTCGGTTATGCATATGTAAATTCCAAAATATAATTTCATGCAGTGAAAATCATATTTTGAAATCTAAATGGAAAGTTATTTAAAATTGTAGTTTCAGAAAATAAAACATTGTCCTTTGCACTTCAATTGTAGGTTTGTTGAACACAATATCATTCATCAAAATATGAAATAAAAACATCAGTTCCACTCTAAGTGCAAAGAGTTATTGAAAACAATGCCATTTATTAAATATATAAGTATACTAGCATCTATTTGAGAAACAATTCTGCTATGCATTATCTAGGTTCAAAATTCACATACAAGTCATCATGCATGTCTTGGGATGTCCTAATCCCATTTGAGAGATATGTTTTCCCTAACTCACCTCAAAAGAGATACACTCCTTTGATTTAAACAATCCTCTACACAAGCTTCTTGATCCACAGCTCCCAAGCCTTTATACATACAAATGTAATGTAGTTACTACTACTCCAACATATAACTCATATTTATACCTCAACACGTAAATGTATGAACTCATTAGCTATAGGATTCGACCATTAAGCTTCTCAAATAGTTAATTCCCTTCTTATTCATATAAGCTTTCTTTTACATTTTTCCAAGGCATGTAATGCCTTGATCCAATACCTACACATTTCAAAGCATAATTGAGCACATTTTAATCCAAGCATATTAGGTCAATACTCATCAATCTAAGCAATAATTTAAGTTTACTCTAAGTAAACATGAAAGCCTCTTTCCAATGCACACCATCAAAATCCTTAAATCCTAAACCAAGTTCACTTAGGCATTTTATCAAACACCTAAAGGCATAAACTTGAAAGACTTTTTCCAATGAACATCTCCCTCATTTTTCAGCATTCATTCACATTATACATACACAATTAACATCATAGAGTTCATTTCAACCATCAATTTCAAAAGATATTCACAATTTCACCAACTTTCACTAAAGAGAGACCAATTTGGTTTTGGATTAAAGAAACCTCTCCATAACTCTTTTCATTCATCTAAACCATGTTTCATATATATTCAAGCATGGAGAACAACATATCTTAACACCAAACTCAAAATCACAATGTAGAGAGAGATGAGATAAAATTTACCTAAACTTTCCTTTGGTGATATTTTAAATCCTTTGAGAATTTATCAAATCTAATGATAGAGTTGAGTTCCTTGACCTCAAATTACCTTAGAACACTTTGTTTTGGGTTAAAGAATAAAAAAAAGTGGTGAAACTTGGGTGATGGCCGAATTCTTCCTCTTTCATCCTCTCTTCTCCTCTCTTTTAAATAAATCAAAGTAGTTTAATTCCAAATAAAGGGGGTGCATAGCCATAAGGTGAAGAAGGATCTAGAATTTGACTCTTTTTTGACCAAACATGGTGAATTTACCTTTTTGCCCTTAGTTTATGTGAAATTACCATTATACCCTCCAAACTTTCCTAAATTTGCAATTAAGTCCAAAATTTGAGAAAGACCTAAAATTTTATTTTCATTTTGGTCATTGGACTTTTTCCAATTATAATTAAGCCCCTTAAATTTATAAAATTATATATTGGTCCTCCAAGAATTGAAAAATTACATTTATCTTCTAACGATTTGCAAATAAGCCCTTATGTACATCAACTTTTTAAATTAAGCTTTCTAAGTATCCCATGAGTCTATAAATCATGTTTAATCACCTCTAAGGCATTATAACACATTTAACTCAGCCACCATGGCCATATCCATCCAATGGAATCGATTTTACACACTTAGAAACTTATATGTAAGAAATCTCCAAGATTTCGCATACCGATGAACTCTAAGTTCATATAAGGGCATATAGTATTACATATCATTGAGATAATACGAGAGGATTCAAATACATTTTCAAACTCATATACAATCATGTATATGTCAATATACAGTAGTATCTCCAAGTACAGACTAATATAAAAAGGGCTAAAAAAGTTCGGCGTTACAAGTCCTCTCCCCTCAAAATAGTTTCGTCCTCGAAACTTCTAAGTCAAGGATTCAAATAAATTGGGGTACTAACGTCTCATAGCATCTTCTAGTTCCCATGTCTTTTCCTTGACCCAATTGTTTTTCCAAAAAACTTTGACCGTGGGAACTTCCTTGTTGTGTAACCTCTTTATTTGCCAATCCAGAACCTAGACTGGTTTAACGTCAAAACTTGGGTCTTCTCTTAGCTCCATTGGAGGTGTCTCCAAAATATGAGACGGGTTTGATACATATTTCTTAAGCATCGAGACATGGAACACATTATAGATCCTATCCAAGTTCGGTGGCAATTCCAAACGATATGCCACAATTTTGACGCACTCTAGGATATGGAAAGGCCCAATATATTGAGGGTTCAACTTCCCTTGGCGCTGAAATCAGATTATACCTTTCTAGGGTGATATCCACAAGAAAACCATATCACCAACTGCGAACTCTAATGGTCGTCCCCTCTTATCCATATAACTCTTTTGATGATCCTGGGCGACTTTCATTTTCTCCCGGATGACCTTTACTTTTTAAGTGGTAATTTCTATCAATTCAGCTCCTTCAACCTTAGCTGTACCAACCTTATCCCAACATAAAGGTGTCTTGCACTTTCTCCAATAAAGTGCTTCATATGGTGGCATACCAATACTTGTCTGATAACTATTGTTATAAGCAAATTCTATCAAAGGCAAGTGTTGGTCCCAGCTCCCTTAAAATTCCATTACACATGCCCTCATCTTGTCCTCCAGTGTCTAAATAGTGCTCTCTGACTGACCATCAGTTTGGGGGTGAAAAGCAGTTCTACACTTCAGTTTAGTCCCCAAAGATTCCTGGAATTTCAGCCAAAATCAAGAGGTGAATCTCAAATCCCTATTTGATATTATAGAAACTGGCACACCGTGTAGCTTTATAATTTCATCAATACAAAACTTTGCCAACCTCTCCAACGAGTAGGTTATGTGGATAGGTAGAAAATGAGCAGATTTTATCAATTTATCCACTATAACCTAAATAGCATCATGACCTTTCGATGTACGAGGTAGTCCAATTACAAAGTCCATTTTCACGTGCTCCCTCTTCCATTCTGGAATAGGCAAAGACTGTAACATACCGGATGGCTTCTAATGCTATGCCTTTATCTGTTGACAGGGAAGGCATCTCGCCATAAATCCCACTATTTCTCTCTTTATCCCTGGCCATCAATAGCTCTCTCTAAAAGTTCGATACATTTTGGTGCTACCAGGATGCATAGCATAAGCCAAACTGTGAGCTTATTCCAAAATAGCTCTTCTGAGATCTTGGTCATCCGGTACACAAACTTTGTTTCTAAAGACTAATGACCCATCTTCTCTTAATTGGAACCCCTTATCCTCTCTGGATGACAATTTCTCTCAAATGACCTTTAACTCGAGATCATCGGCCTGTGATCTCTTGATCTCATCAAATAGTGTTGGCCGAACTTCAAACCTTGCTAGCAGTGTTCCGTCATCCTCAGCCACTGAGAGTCTAACCCCAAGGCTCTGTATACTTATCAAATGAGTCATATAAGGATTTTGCCTGACAGTCTCTATCGAACAAGACTTACGACTCACTGCATCGGCTACGACATTTGCTTTTCCCCGGTGATAGTCAATCACTAAGTCATAATCCTTAATCAATTCTATCCATCTCCTTTGTCTGAGGTTTAGCTCCTTCTGTGTCATTAGGTACTTCAGGCTTTTGTGGTTGGTGTATATACAACAAGTCTCCCCATAAAGATAATGTCTTCAAATTTTAAATGCAACACCACCGCTGTGAGCTCCAAATCATGAGTAGGATAATTTAATTTGTGCTTCTTCAACTGTCTAGAAGCATATGTGATCACTCGTCTGACTTGTATAATTACACAGCCAAGTCCTTGAGGACTGGCATCACTATATAACTCATACCCAAGCCTCTGGGTAGGTAAAGCAAGCACTGGTGCAGAAGTCAATTGTCTCTTCAATTCCTGAAAACTCACCTTGCATTTGTCATCTTATTGAAAAATTACCCCCTTCCAGGTAAGTCTCGATAAAGGGGCTGCAAGTACTGGGAAGCCCTCAATAAATCTCTAATAATAACCAGTTAACCCCAAAAAGCTGTGGACTTTTGTCACATTCTTGAGCTGTTCCCACTCAAATATAGCTTCCACCTTTTTTGAGTCCACATAAATACCTTCTCCTGATACCACATGCCAAAGGAATCCTATCTCCTTCAGCCAAAATTCACACTTTGAAAAATTTGCGTACAGCTATCTTTCGCAAAGTATTTACAGAAGAATCTAGAGATGTCTAGCATGCTCCTCCCCATCCTTAGAATAAATCAGCAAGTCATCAATTAAGACTATGACAAACTGATCTAAATCAGGATGGAACACCCTGTTCATGAGATCCATAAATGTTGTAGGTGCATTTGTCAATCTGAACGCATCACCAAAAATTCATAGTGTCCATACCTCATCCAAAAAGCAGTCTTGTGCACATCACTTTCAGTAATTTTTAACTGATGGTAACCAGGCCTTAGATCTATCTTTGAGAATACTGTAGCTCGTCTCAACTGATCAAATAAGTCATCAATCCTTAATATCACCTCGAAATCCTAAAGATCGAGGGGAATAAGATTTGCCTCTAATATAGCATCACCGACCTTTACTTCACAGGCCGTATATGCTTCACCAAAAGCCATTTGCTCTCTAAGAGGAGTGACTATAATGATAGGGTGCATCTAATGGCTTTAGCATTGTGCTCCTCTGGCTCATATCTTAAAGGTCTAACCTTGAGACGACTTCCCCTTCCTTGTCCAACCATGTTGTCATTATAAAATCAAAGAAAAAGACATTGTTTAATAAAATAGATCGGACTAAGCCTAGCTTATCTGATGTCCCTTACACCCTAAGGAATGTCGACAAGTACTCTCACCGAGGTCGGAATCATCCGATCGTTAAAAACCTCAACTTAACGATCTGAGACTCAACTTCTCGACCAAAGATTGTTGACACCCAGACTCAACTCCTAAGGCTCATGAATCTTTTGAAAACGATAATAACACTTTTGAAAACATAAAAACCTTGCTCTGATACCAATTTAATTTTCACGACCCAGAACCACATCGGGCCCATGACAACTGCCGCATACCCGGGCTAAGAATACTCATAGTACCCTTAACTCGACTATGCAAGGCTAACTGAATATCTTTAAAAAAACATTTGGACATCACAAAAAGGTTCCCACATAAGTCATTTACAAACCATCAGATAGTCAAGAGTTAATTTACAAAAATATAAAACATATCAACATAATCATGAGCCACTATACAACAAAGTACAGAATAGAGACTATCCACGTGCAGTAATGCCCCGAAAGTGTCAAAAGACCGTACAATCCACTCAGAACTTCAAACTGACAAATTAACCTACATGGTTGGGAAGCGGAGGGGGTGAGTACACTATGTACTCATTGAGTAGAAGAAACATATATCGCAAATAGAACTCGGTACACACTAAAACGGTCTAAATAATCTAAGAATAGTTTTAGACATCAAATATGCACATGACCACCTATGAAGTGAATATGTATGGCATAAAACATATAGACCTAGTCTATGGTTCATGCCATACTGGTTAGGAATCACATAGGCTTAGCCTATTAATCACTCATTCAATGAACATAGGTTTTAGTTCCAATACACATGAGTAGAAAAACATCATATGTAAAAGTCAAATCTCGTCAGGAAGCCAAATATCAGAATAAGCCAAAACAATTATGTGTGTCACCATTAGTCGGCCAAACTAGTGCGTACACCCACCGAATCTCGGTGTTTGCTTGACTTTCATTTGTGGAGAGTCTAGAATACAGTCGACAAGAGCGTCATGTAGGTGATGACTTTGTCAGTGACCAGACTTCTAGGTGTTCAATCACCGACGAGCCTTATAGAATGGTGTTGTTACAAGGACTTGACTTTTATGTACCAGTGTCAAGGGTATGGGGATCACTTAATCTATTGTGCCTAGCACACGATTGGCTAATTGTCTCCTCACCAATCATAAAAAATCATATACAAATATTAAGTACAAAAAAATCAAGTAAGGTACCATGTCTTTATTTATCGATCCAACCGATAAAATGGAACCTTGCCATGGCTCTAAGACAAAAGAGAATACATACATGCAATATACATGACTCGGTTATGCATATGTAAATTCCAAAATATTATTTCATGCAGTGAAAATCATATTTTGAAATCCAAATGCAAAGTTATTCAAAATTGTAGTTTCAGAAAATAAAACATTGCCTTTTGCACTTCAATTGTAGGTTTGTTGAACACAATATCATTCCTCAAAATATGAAATAAAAACATCAGTTCCACTCTAAGTGCAAAGAGTTATTGAAAACAATGTCATTTATTAAATACATAAGTATAGTAGCATCTATTTGAGAATCAATTCTACTATGCATTATCTAGGTTCAAAATTCACATACAAGTCATCATACATGTCTTGGGATGTCCTAATCCCATTTGAGAGATATGTTTTTCCCAACTCACCTCAAAAGAAGGTATACACTCCTTTGATTTCAACAATCCTCTAAATGAGCTTCTTGATCCATAGCTCCCAAGCCTTTATACATACAAATGTAACGTAGTTACTACTACTCCAACATATAACTCATATTTATACCTCAACATATAAATGTATGAACACATTAGCTATAGGATTCGACCATTAAGCTTCTCACATAGTTAATTCCCTTTTTATTCATATAAGCTTTCTTTTACATTTTTCCAAGGCATGTAATGCCTTGATCCAATACCTACACATTTCAAAGCATAATTAAGCACATTTTAATCTAAGCATATTAGGCTAATACTCATTAATCCAAGAAATAATTTAAGTTTACTCTAAGTAAACATGAAAGCCTCTTTCCAATGCACACATCAAAATCCTTAAATCCTAAACCAAGTTCACTTGGGCATTTTATCAAACACCTAAAGACATAAACTTGAAAGCTTTCTTCCAATGAACATCTACTTTATTTTTCATCAACAAATCACATTATACATACACAATTAACATCATAGAGTTCATTTAAACCATCAATTTCAAAAGATATTAACAATTTCGCTAACTTTCACTAAAAAGAGACCATTTTTGGTTTTGGCTTAAAGAAATCTCTCCATGATTCTTTTCATTCATCTAAACCATGTTTCATGATATTCAAGCATGGAGAACAACATATCTTAACACCAAACTCAAAATCATAATGTAGAGAGAGATGCTTAAACTTTCCTTTAGTGATATCTTCAAATCCTTTGAGAATTTCTCAAATCTAATCATAGATTTTAGTTCCTTGACCTGAAATTACCTTAGAACAACTTGGTTTGGGTTAAAGAATAAAAAAAAAGTGGTGAAAGGTGGGTGATGGCCGAATTCTTCTTCTTTCCTCCTCTCTTCTCCTTTCTTATCCTTTCTTTTAATTAAAACAAAGTGGTTTAATGCCAAATAAAGGGGATGCACAGCCATAAGGTAAAGAAGGATCTAGAATTTGACTCTTCTTTGACCAAACATGGTGAATTTACCTTTTTGCCCTTAGTTTATGTGAAATTAGCATTATACCCTCCAAACTTTCCTAAATTTGCAATTAAGCCCAAAATTTGAGAATGACCAAAACTTTTATTTTCTTTTTGGTCCTTGGACTTTTTCCAATTATAATTAAGCCCCTTAAATTTATAAAATTATATATTGGTCCTCCAAGAATTGAAAAATTATATTTATCTTCCAACAATTTGCAAATAAGCCCTTATGTACATTAACTTTTTAAATTAAGCTTTCTAAGTGTCCCATGAGTCTATAAATCATGTTTAATCACCCTAAGGCATTAGAACACATTTAACTCGGCCACCATGGCCATATCCATCCAATGTAATCGATTTTACACACTTAGAAACTTATATGTTAGAAATCTCCAAGATTTCACATACCGATGAACTCTAAGTTCATGTAAGGGAATATAATATTACATATCACTGAGATAATATCGAGAGGATTCAAATACATTTTCAAACTCATATACAATCAAGTATATGTCAATATACAGTAGTATCTCCAAGTATAGACCAATACGAAAAGAGCTCAAAGAGTTCAGCGTTACAAGTCCTGTCAATAAAGACGCTAGGCCTCCAAGGGGGGTGGATCCAGGCCTGTGTGCTAGCACGGACGTTGGGCCTCCAAAGGGTGGATCCAGGCCTGTGGGCCAGTGAGGACGCCAGGACTCTAAGGGGGTGGAATGTTAGATTCCCATATCGATTGGAGAGGGAAAGGAAGTAGACCTTATAAGGCTATGGAAACTTCTCCCCCATAGACGCGTTTTCCCGAGCGAGTGTGTAGGAAGAGTAGAACCATGAGGCCTTGGCTGGGCCAAGGCCCAAAGCAAACAATATCTATGGGCGGGTAGTCTAGGGCTATTATAATGGTATCAGAAACAATACCCAGGCCGATGTACCAGCAAGGACACTGGGCCTCCAAGGGGGTGGATCCAGGCCTGTGTGCTAGCAAGAATGTTGGGCCTCCAAGGGAGGTGGATCCAAGCCTGTGTGCCAGCAAGGATGCTGGGCCTCCAAGGGGGTGGATCCAGGCCTATGGGCCAACAAGGGCGCTGGGCCTCCAAGGGGGATGAATCCAAGCCTGTGGGCCAGCGAGGATGCTGGGCCTCTAAGGGAGTAGATTGTGAAATCCCATATCGGTTGGAAAGGGGAACGAAGTACGCCTTATAAGGGTATGGATACCTCTCCCTCAAAGACGCGTTTTTTCAAGAGAGTGTGCGGGAAGAGAAAAACTGTAAGGGCTTGGCTGGGCCAAGGCCCAAAGCAGACAATGTCTGTAGGCAGGTGGTCTAGGGATGTTACAATAGAAAACAAAATTAATTATAAACAGAAAGAAAAATGAATAGAAAACAATGAGTTCATAATTCTAAATTTCCCTTTTTGTTTTCTATCGAATATTTATGGAAGGTAAAGGTTCGATGTTGTATTCTGATGGATCTTTCGATGATTTGTTCGTATTTTCCACTTCTCTAGATCAAAATCACCCCTTATTGCCTCTGAAGGTCTTTCCACATCTGCCTTTTTATTTTGCCTCCAATGAAATCCTTGTATAGTAATTTTTAGGGCTTTGGCTGATACATGGTCTAAAACATAAGTTTATACTGAACCTCATATAACCTAAAATCTTTATAATTCATGATTCTGCAAGGCCTGTGGAACTCACAAGGCCATGTATTTTATGTCACGTTTTCATCCGAATTCTTATCCGTTTAGTCTAGAAAGGCAATTATAACCTATAAATGCACTTGGAAAAAATTAAGTACTGAATATACAATAAAAGTATAAAATATCAAGCAAAAGTACATCAAATATAAGGCATAAATGTAGTTAATTATACATCTATCAATCGTCTTTATTCTCTATCAACCATCACACTTTGTAGTTTCTTATCGTTGTCGTCGACGAGCCCATCTCATGGAGCTTATTCTGTAACATCCCCTCACCTATGAGAAGGGTAATTGGGTAATTTGGAACGGGTTAGGAGTGTTAAATATTGCATTGACATATTCATACATTCAATTATGCACATGAATAGTAAATAGTGAATTTTTGC